>CAUYLG010072857.1:0-111461 GCA_963573385.1 Cacajao melanocephalus | reverse complement strand
AACCTTAGGGTTTGTACATTATGGAGTTATTATTTTTTTCAAGGACTTCATGACTAAACCACCAAAAGCAATGGCAACAAAAGCCAAAATAGACAAATGGGATCTAATTAAACTTAAGAGCTTCTGCATAGCAAAAGAAACTATCATTAGAATGAACTGGTAACCAACAGAATGGGAAAAAATTTTTGCAATTTACCCATCTGACAAAGGGCTAATATCCAGGATCTACAAAGAACTTAAATAAATATACAAGAAAAAAAAACAACCCCATCAAAAACTGGGCAAAGGATATGAACAGACACTTCTCAAAAGAAGATATTTATGCAGCCAGCAAACATATGAAAAGAAGCTCATCATCACTGGTCATTAGAGAAATGCAAATCCAAACCACATTGAGATACCATCTTATACCAGTTAGAATGGCAATCATTAAAATATCAGGAGACAACATATGCTGGAAAGGATGTGGAGAAATAGTAACACTTTTACATTGTTAGTGGGAGTGTAAACTATTTCAACCATTGTGGAAGACAGTACGGTATTTCCTCAGGGATCAAGAAATAGAAATATCATCTGACCCAGCAATCCCATTACTGGGTGTATACCCAAAGAATTATAAATCAATCTATTATAAAGACACATACACATGCATGTTTATTACGGCACTGTTCATAATAAAGATTTGGAACCAACTCAAATGCCCATCAATGATAGACTGGATAAAGAAAACGTGGCACATATACACTGTGGAATACTATGCAGCCATAAAAAAGGATGCATTTATGTCCTTTGCAGGGACATGGATATAGCTGGAAACCATCATTTTCAGCAAACTCACACAAGAACAGAAAACTAAAAGCTGCATGTTCTCACTCATAAATGGGTGCTCAACAATGAGAACACATGGACACAGGGAGGGTAACATCACAGACTGGGGCCTGTCAGGGGGTGCGGGGCTAGGGGAGGGATAGCATTAGGAGAAATACCTAATGTAGATGACGGGGTGATGGATGCAGCAAACCACCATGGCACATATATACCTAAGTAACAAACCTGCACATTCTGCACATGTACCCCAGAACGTAAAGTGTAATAAAAACAAAAAAAGAAAATAAATCACTGAAAGCTAGCAAAAATTTTTTTGGGGAAATTACACACCTATGAACAACAAAACCATTATGTAATAAAGTGACTAAGCTAGAAAAACCAATCCAGACACTTGTGCATAGGTCTAATAACTGAAATCACTTTAATAGAATGAACGCTCAGTAAATGATGCTTGACATTGCTCACAGATTAAACATACATAAGGTCTTCATCTAAGACAAAATCCTAACCAGCTAACCGAAGGCTTCCACTTCCAATGAAGTCTTCAAAATTCTCTGGAGAAAGAGTCTCTATTAAGTTACTTAGCTCTTTATCTTTCACAAAAACATTAGGTTGAATTAAACGTAGGAATGATACAATTAAACTATAATTTAAGTAATCAGTTGACTTCTAAAGCACAGGAATTATGATAGATTTAGATCCCTACCTAAATAAAATATCTACCAATAAAATATCCAAAAGTACCATCTTCTAAAATTGAACACT
This sequence comes from Cacajao melanocephalus, assembly GCA_963573385.1. NCBI lineage: Eukaryota > Metazoa > Chordata > Mammalia > Primates > Pitheciidae > Cacajao > Cacajao melanocephalus. The sequence goes on along the minus strand of CAUYLG010072857.1, from coordinate 109,868 downwards.
GACAATAGGCTAGTCTCTACACTAGGTATACTGCCTCATTTTCTCACTTATTCTCCCCAGTGGGTTTTTCAGGTATGCATCATTAACCCTGCTTTCAAGTCAAGGGACCAAGTTACAGAGTTAACTTGCTAAGCTTGGAGTCAACTCTGAGTCTATCTGAATTAAGTCATCTAATATTTTCTACTGCTAGGCCTTATTCTAAGTATAGATATCTTTTGGTTTTATCTGCATTGTCACAATTTTGATAAGATTTTTTATTATCTGCAAGCTCAAACTAAATCCTCTTTACATAGTTAGACCTCAATTTATTTCTGACCTCTCTTATACCATGGCCCCTCCTTCTCAAACTAAAACCATGCTGTTGGGATGATAAATTGGGTACAACTTTTCTAAGGGAATTTGGCAACATGTTAGAAAAGATTCAGTTCTCATACTATTTGAGGCAACCAAGATGATTCTAGAAATATTTCCTAAATGGTTGAATGTGATCAACTCATTCTAAGGATGTCTATTTCAATGTAATTTAGAATAGTAAAAAAGTCAAAAAGCAAATAAATATCCAAAGTAGAAGTAAATAAATCAAGTTTTGCTTGATCATGCAGGGGAATACTTTAAAGCTATTAAAATATTTTCATAGAGGAATATTTAATAGCATGGAAAATATTTACAATATATTAAATAAATAAAGCAGAAATTATATATAATACGACGTTATAATCCTATTTTAATATTTAGATACAGAGATTGCTGGCTGGGTGCGGTGGCTTGGGCTGGGCATGGTGGCTCATGCCCGTAATCCCAGCACTTTGGGAGGCCGAGGTGGGTGGATCACAAGGTCAGATCAAGACCATCCTGGCCAACATGGTGAAACCCTGTCTCTACTAAAAATGCAAAAGTTAGCCAGGCATGGTAGCACATGCTTGTAGTCCCAGCTACTCAGGAGGCTGAGGCAGGAGAATTGCTTGAACTCAGGAGGCGGAGGCTGCTGTGAGCCAAGATGGCACCACTGCACTTCAGACTGGGTGAAAAATTGATACTCCATCACAAAAAAAAAAAAAAAAAAAAAAGAGAGATTTTGGTTATCACTAAATAAAAGCATGCTGGGAATTTCTTTGCAAAGGCTATTGTAACTAGAAGAAATATAAAGTTGGCCGGGCGGTGGCTCATGCCTGTAATCCCAGCACTTTGGGAGGCTGAGGCGGGGGGATCACGAGGTCAAGAGATCAAAACCATCCTGGCCAATGTGGTGAAACCCCCTCTCTACTAAAAAATACAAAAATTAGCTGGGCGTGGTGGTGCACGCCTGTAGTCCCAGCTACTTGGGAGGCTGAGGCAGGAAAAATGCTGGAACTCGGGAGGTGGAGGTTGCAGTGAGCCAAGATCACGCATCTGCTCTCTAGCTTGGTTCCTGGCGACAAAGCAAGACTCTGTCTAAAAAAAAAAAAAGGAAAGAAAGAAAGAAATATAAAGTTATTGAAGTGAACTTAAGCATAAAAGATGAATTTATTATAAGAACCTATGATTATTAAAATGAAGTTGAGAGTTCAAGTACAACTGGGCCTTATGACGGATGTGAATGAGACAATGGAAAGCTTTTGGAAAACAAGGTAGTTATATTCTTGGACTCTTTCTCTTTCCTCAAGGCATTCTAGTCAACTCTTCTGCTTCTCTGAAGACCTGCTTCATTTTCCTCCTTTGACTGACATTCTTTGCTTTGTTGTACACATTGAAGATGTTGAACACCCCTTTATACCCAAGTTCACGTGTTCTCATTCCACACAATCAGGAAGACTGACTAGCAGTTCTGTTTTCAAAAATGACATGTATATAATTGATCTACCTTGGGTCATGTATCAAAGCTAGTTCAATAAATGGTGACCACAGGACCATATCACAAAGTTAGTGCCAGCTCCAGTGATTGGGGCTGGGAAGTCAGGGTCTGGGCAATTACCCCAAACAAAAGTAATTTCTGTTTTTGCATTTGTATGATTTTCTCAATTGTTCAATGTGAACACATGCCTCTTTTGTACTAATGTGAAAAAAGTTATCAAAAATAAATTTGTCTCTTAGGTTGAGAGAAGCAAGGAAGATACCAAGTGAGTCTACCTATGCAAACAGCAGAACCATGGGTTATTTGTATCCTGCTAAAAATATCATATGAGGTAGAGAATATTCTGGCTGGGAACTCAGTACCAATTTTGCTGTATTGCTATGTTCCCTACCCCTACTTGTTTTATTGAAGATCCTGAAGTCGTAGCAGAATATCTATTGGCAGAAGAAAAGCTCAGATGTGGGGCCCAATAGTGCAAAGGAAAGTATTGGGATAATTGGGAACCCCAGCTTCATTTGACAGGTAAGAGAAGACAGGTAAGAAAAACAGAAGCAGCATGATGTGATGTAACTACCCTCCACGAGATGAGTGGAGGGGATTACGTTCCACCTTTAGGAAGTCACTCATACTTACCGATTTTTAATTATGTAAAATAAATTGGCTTGAACCGGATATCATCTATAGCTCTAAAAACACACAGCTCTAAATATTTGGTAAGAGTGATGCAGAAAATAATGAGCTTCAAATATTAACTTGGTTGTTTACAACAGCTAAAATTTACCCTTAAGCTATTTTGGCCTGTGTACTACAAAGGGATTTTCAGTGTTTGAGGTCTTGGTCATTTATTACAGAATAGGCCTTGTCATTCAGGTATGCAGTGTACTGCTATTTTAATGGGTTTTTAAACCCTCCTTCATGGTTCATTAACATGGATGGACATAACCGCAGAGGTCATAAAGCACGATAGCTTTTCTACACTTAGTTGATAAATAGGTCAATCAGCTTACTTCACAGAGAGAACAACATTCCAGATAAGCACAAATTGAAATTCACACACAAGTAATTGTATATGGGATGACCAATATGTCAACTCAAAAATAATGTCCATACATTAAACTATTATCAACTGCCTTTCCATTTTGGTTTGCTCTGGCTGCATGCTCCAATGCCCTTATGAAGAAATCTTCAACATATCTTTCATTTGGAGAGATCGAGAGGGTAAGAAAACATAGTTTGCATATGCAACAAATTATATCTTCATCCAAAGTTGTGTTAGTATGAGAGCTAATTCTCAGTATGTCATAATGATTATTCTGTACTGCTTTTTCTACTGCTCACTGCATGATATTATTTTAATTTAAGGTCAGCTTGGCTTCTTTTTAAAAAAAAAAAAAGATCTGCTACATATCATAAATGCACTTGAATTCCTTTCCTGATAATCAAAAGTCTGTCAAGAGGCTGGCTGGCATTCAACTCTGATATTATACTGTTTGACACCATTCAATAATGTGTTACACACTGAACAAACAAGCGTTACTCTTTAGTTTACAATATGTGTCAAAATAAATGACTATTTCAGATCTAGTTTTCACTGAGTGACATTTCTATGTGGTGTCATGCTTTTACTTATCGACCTTAACTTCCTGGAATGAGGAGCCTCAAGATCAAATATTAGCTCTATTGTTATCCAGCCTATTTTTAACAAGTTGTTAAATCCAGAGAGCCATTCAAAACAGTTTCATGAAACAGATTGTCATGCCCCATCTACTAAATTGCTTTATTATCTTCAGCACCATTGGTACTAAGATGAGATCATCTTCAAGTTTATTTCATTAACCTCAGTTTACATTTCTATATGACTGTTTTTTTTTTTTTCATCATAGCTGCAGGTTTCTGATTTTTTTTTTTTTTTTTTTTTTGAGACAAAGTCTTACTTAGCATCCCAGGTTGCAATGTAGTGGCACCATCTCGACTCACTGCAACTATTGTTTCACAGATTCAAGCGATTCTTCCATCACAGCCTCCCTCAGCTGGGAATACAGGTACCCACCATCGCGTGCGGCTAATTTTTGTATTTTTAGCAGAGACAGGGTTTCACCATGTTGGCCAGGCTGGTCTTGAACTCCTGACCTCAGGTGATCCGCCTGCCTTGGCCTCCCAAAGTGCTAGGATTACAGGCGTGAACCACCTCTCCCAGCCAAGTTTCTGGATTTTTTTAATGCATATTAACAAGGTTATGTCTTGGGGTCATCCTAAATCATTAGGCTACTTAAATAATTAGGATTATTTACAAGTTATCTTTATAACTTGCTTTATAGACATTATTGTGGAGGCTTACAAAGGAAGGAATTAAAAAACTAAATTAGATGGTTTTATCCTAGGCACTCAACTTCAATGCCAAAGACTTGCCATGAATAATAAAAAATTACTTCACCAATTTAGCCTGAATTTCTGTTTTTATTTATTTCCTCTTCTAGTGCATTTTGTGATACTTAATGTGACAGATACTCAGATACATCAATTGTTCCTTTTTTCCTTAAAATATTTTATAGATTTCCTTTGTAATGTATTTTTGCTGAAGTCTTTGCCATCTTCATGCTAAGAAGCACTTTTTTGCAAGTGGATCATGGTAGTAAGAAGAGAAAAGGCGCATATTTGAAACTTCAGAATCTTAAACTAAAAAGACACGTCAGAACAATTCACATGAAATACCAAATATGAAGCAACCATGTCCAGTTCTACTCTGTTCCTCCTATCTCCGAGGACACAGAATCATACTTTTGATCATTTTAATCTTAAGTTTTTAATGACTACTTCCAAATCCCAAATAGTACATTTATACTGATATTCCTAGATTTATCAATGTCAGACAGTAAGAAATATCTAGTTAAAATTTAAGAATGTAGCTCATTTGTTTCTCTTTTCATCTTCTCACAAACATGTAATCCATACCATAATGAGTATATCTAAGCCCATCTTTACCATCAGAGCCTAGTCAACTCATTGATTCATTTATCTTATAATATGTATTCAACACTGACAATGTGATCGACTTATCTGATAACATGTACTGAACAACTATGTGATCAAACCTTTATAGGTGCTAGAAAAATAGCAATATACAGAACACAACACACTCTGCCCTCACAGAACTTCCATCCTGATAAGGAGGAGGAGAAAACAGACAACAGACATAACAGGTGTTGATAACAGCTAAGAATAAAGTGAGGGCAGTGTAAGGAGCTGAGAGGGACCAAGAGCTACCTAATAGAGGGTCACCCAAGAAGACCTTTTTAATAGGGTAAGGCCTTTTTGATGTCTTTGGCAGAGGATGGAAGATAAAGGAGGAGTGAGTCATGAAAATGTCAGAGGGAATATGAAGAACCAGAGTAGAAACTGTTAGCAGACTGGCAAGAAAGCCAGTGCAGCTGAGGTATAGTGAGTGTAAAGAGAGTGGTAGAAGATGAGAGAGTTTGAAACAGTGGACAGGGAAAGGGATATATTGCAGATGACATCGAGTTTTGATAGTCGAAAGGAAGGTGATGTATACTGAGTAAGATCAGTTTCCAACTGCTTCATGCATCAGGATAAACAGAGACAATATCATCACATACCATGTCCAAGACCTGGGCTACCCCATCATGGCCTATGTGCTACATAAGCAATGTTAGATTTCTTCTAGTAATATAATACTGTTCTTAACAATGCTATGGAAAATACACTGTAGCGGGGACAATGCAGTGACAGGAATAAAAGATGAGGAACATATGTGAATTGACCTGAGGCAGAAAAAAGCTTTGCACTAAGGCAGCGAGGTTAGGTACCAAGAAAAGTGGACAGAATTGAAAGAAATTTCCAGAGACAAATTGATGGCTATGTAAATGTGGGGCTTAAAGGAGAAGTAAGACAAGAGACCGATTCCGAAGTGTCTAGGTATTGAAGGAAATAAAGAAGTTCAGTTGAAAAAGTCAAGAGAGACGGCAAGTTTGCTTAAGTTTAAAAAATAATAGTTCATTATTGGGCAACTTATGTTTTAGGTAGTTGTTGGGTATTTGTTATCAGATCTATTATACAATGTGAAATCCCTCATTACAGGGAGAGTGTTTATTTTTTAAAATTCTTCTTTTGAATTTAGTGTGTTAATATTTGTTGGATTAATGAGTCTTGCTCAGTTTTCTTCAATTAAAAATAATTGAGTTATTCATTTTTGAAAAGGTGATAAGCTTAATGCTGAAGGTTATATGTCAGCAAGTTGACAGTAATTGGCAGAACTCTTCTGGTTGTTTGTAGCCTCTAACTAGTAGACAAGTAAGTCACCCTTCCTGTTGCTACATCTTATTTCACTCAGATAATATTTGAGGACCTGTAATTTGCCAGATGCTATACCAGGTACAGGCACAAAGATGAGTAAGAAATGGTTTCAGTCCTATTCTGCAATGGCAACATGCTTCTATTAATACATTGCAAAATGATAAATCACAGCTCTACTAGCTACTGACTAAGCATTTTTTAAGAAGCACAAGAAAGGACAATTTTAAAGTCATCTCCACTTTTATCTTTAATATCATTAAATTTTTAAAACTTTAAAACCATACCTCAATGGAAGCTTTCAAAAATTATTTCCCTTTCCTTCATTCTGTTGTATAAGGATCCACATCAAGGTCTGCAAATACATGGCATCTTCCCTTTCCTACCCATGACAGAACTCACTAATCTATCATAGACCCCTTTCCAAATGAACCCTGGTGTAACTTCAGAAATGTTTTTAAAAATAGGACACAAGGTAGGAGAAAACAACAGTTTATTTTGAGTATATGAATGGAAATTCATTGTCATCCAAGTTTGAAGAAGCACTTAACAAAAGAGGATGTGAAAATAGGCTACATGCCTCTGAGAAAAGACTCAACTTTATTAGTCATTAGGGAACTTAAAGTTAAAGCCACAGTGAAAGACTAAAGGCAAAATAAATAACTCTGACAATACCAAGTGTTGGTGAGGGTGTAGAACAACTGAATCTGTCACTGTCAATGGCTTCAATTTTAAATTGATTCAGCCACTTGGGAAAACCATTTGACAGTATTTATGACAACTGAGTGTCTGCATCTACTTCTACCCAGCAACCCATGCCTAGGGTAAACTGACTTGAAATTTGTCTGTATATACACCAAAAGATATGTAGAAGAATATTCATATCAGCACCATTCAAAACAGTCAAAAAATTAGAAACAATCTGATATGGTTTGGCTATTTTCCCACCTAAATCTCACCTTGAATTGTAATAATCCCCAAGTGTCAAGGGTGGGGCCAGGTGGAGATAACTGAATCAAGAGGGTGATTTCCCCCATACTGCTCTTGTGGTAGTGAATAAGTTGCACAAGATCTGATGGTTTTATAAATGGGAGTTTCCCTGCATAATAAGCTCTCTTGCCTGCTACCATGTAAGACGTGACTTTGCCCCTCATTTGCCTTCCGCCATGATTGTGAGGCCTCCCCAGCCATCTGGAACTGTGAATCAATTAAACCTCTTTCCTTTATAAATTACCCAGACTCAGGTATCTCTTTATTAGCAGCATGAGAACAGACTAATACACAACCCAATGTCCCTTTCATCAAATGAATAAGTAACATTTTTACATTATTAATATACATTATACTTAGATAATGTAATACTATACAGTAATGAGAACAAACAAAACTACCTACAGCACGGATGAATGTCACTAACATAATATTAAGTAAAAGGAGTCAGAAAAAAGGAATATATGATACAAGATTTTATCTATGTAAAGTTTAATAAGCTTAATAATGTTTAAACTTAAAAGTATAATAAAGTTTAATAAACAAAGCTAACCTATGGTAATAGATATTAGATAGTAGTTACTGTTGTGAGGTTGTGACTGAGGAAGGATGTCAGGGTTGATGGAAATTGATAATGTTCTAGTGCTGGTGACATGAGTGGGCTCATTTTGCGGAAAAATGAATTAATATGCAATCATATAACTTGTGTGCTGTAACACATGCATGCTATCGTAAATAAATCTACTTAAAAAAACTAAGTGCTCTTCACTGTCTTTGAAATCTCATCAATTTTGGATTTTCTTTCTTCACATGAACATCTATGGTTTCATTACGAGAGATTGCTATAATCCACTGCAAGAGTTTAAAAATAAAATTTTAGCTCCTTGTAAATAAACCTAGTTTTCTGGTAAAATTAATGTCCATCCTCCTTTAAATGGCCTCTCTTAACTATTATTTCACTTGATTTTATCTTTATGTCAAAATTTTATTGCAAAAATCTTTTTTAAAATAAGCTAAGTACAATTTTGGAATAAAATACTTTCAAAAAGAACAATGTATTCAATTCTTAACACTATGAGTTTGAGCATTTATTGCAACACATTCATGAGCTGTGAAAAGAGCAAACTAAATAAAAATACACAGCATTCAGGTACATTTTTTTCTAATACTCTTTATTCTTATTACTTGTATAATTGGTTTCTTTTCAAACACTTTCCATACTGAGTCATCTAAAATATTTGTTATTCTCTGCTGATTATCATTTATTTGGATGATAAATATAAACATGTAGCATTTATTTGGTAAGTTCTCAAACGTTTTTTCCTTACATAATTTTTTATATGTAAACATGTCAATTCAGCCAATAGCTTCGCACACACAAAATTTAAAACTATTAAAAAGAGAATATACCTGAGATATTTTGTTTAATCCAATTTTGAAAACTTTACTCTCTTTGTTAACAACTGATTAAGTGAAGGGTGGGTGATCTCATTCCTGATTAAGATGGCCTGAGGAAAGGCACTGCTGGGGCTTGGTGAAAGGCCTTTTTGCTAAGAAAGAGACACTGGGAAAGATGGAGGTTTGAAATCTGGGCAGCAGCAAGCAACCATGAGATCAATCACAAAAAGCTATAACTCACAGGCTTCAACTTTCTTGACTGTGATAAATAAATTTGTGACTATTTATATTTTTGCAATTTACTTAATCTATTTTGCAGAACAGGATGTACAGAACTAGAATGAGGAGCCATCATGAAAGAAGGAAAAGATGAAACATCCCATATCTTTGGTGACATAATTGATCTATGGAACTTGCCTCACCTAGAGCTGACATATCACCGGGATTCTACAAGTAGATTTAGTAACAAATGCACTTACTTAAACCATTTTTTCCATTGGAGTTATGTAAGGAAATTCAAAACATCCTAACTAATTTAGAGGAACAAAGTGTTTTTTTTTTGACTTTCTTAATTACTCAGGACTCTGTATCAAACATGATAGCTGAATTTGCAATTTGAGCTTCTGGCTCTTAAACTTGTGTCTACTAGAGTGGTGTTTCCCAACCTTTTTCACTAGCAACATTGCACCAGGAGGAAATTTAGATTAAATTTAAAGTATTTCTAATTAATTAATTTTAATTTAAATTTTATTTCTCCCTAAGGAGAGACTGTTTTTTTTTTTTGAGTGTAATATCTCTCTTTTCTCCTTTAAGAATACATATGCTAGAGGATATCAAGTTATGGTAAAATTTTGAGGTTATATATTGCTTGTATTTTCTTTATACTTTTTGGTCTCTTCTGACTGTTTACAGTGATCTTTTATTTTTATAATTAGAACAACGAACATCATTTAAAGAAAAGAAACCCATAAAAATGTTTACTGTAAAATATAATACTGCATTAAATTATGATTCATTTGATTTTTTATTTTTGCTTTTCACACTTTCAGCCAATGCCACAGGCAGAGTTCGGCTTGGGCATGAGGATTAGATTGGGAGCCTGTGAAGCTGTGTCAGACCTAGAATATTGACTATCTCAGGATAACGAATGGACCCTGCAAACCTCAGAGCCAGAAACCTATGCAGGATGCTCATCACTGCACCTTTTCTCCATCCGCTGATTTTTTTTTAAGGCTAAACCTTGGAAAGCATGGATTTTATTTAAAGAAGAGCTATTCCCAAATTGACCTAGCTGACCCAAATGCTACACCCAAGTAACTCTAGGGTACAGAAGTTAAAGAGGAGGTGTGACTAGACAGACTGTTCTATAAAGGACCCAAGGCTCCTACCTACACCATCAGCCTCCAAGTAGCCCTTGTAACAAAATGATAGGACGGCTTCTTGTTTCCTTTTTTTTTCTGTTTTGCTTTGTTTCAGATAGAGTCTTACTTTATCATCCAGGCTGGAGTGCAGTGGCACGATCACAGCTCACTGCAGCCTTGACTTCCTTGGCTCAAGCCAGCCTCTAGAGTAGCTGGGATCACAGGCATGTGCCACCATGCCTGGCTAATTTATTTTTTATATTTTGGAGAGATAGGGTCTTCCAGGAGTTCTAGACCAGCCAGTTGCCCAGGCTGGTCTAGAACTCCTGTGCTCAAGGTAATCCACCCACCTCAGCCTCTCAAAGTGTTGGGATTATAGGCACGCGCAACCATGCCTGGCCTCCTCTGGTTTCATACACCCCATATCACCTTTTCAGGGCTCACCTTCTTGTAACCTGATTTCCGTCTGCATAAAAATGTTGAGCCAAACTATGTGTGTGGTGGTGGGGGTGTGTAAGGGATGGTGAATACTTCATTTTAATTACTAAGTAGCTCCCTGACAATGATGGCAGTAACTACAGCTCATCTTTCTAACTACATGAAGTTCATTTTGCAATTCAGAGTAAACAGAATTGGATAAACATAAATATTTACAAGCTTATTTTATCATATAAATATATAGTCTGGATTACAAGCTGTTTCATATATTCATCTTTAATTTGTATGTTTATACGAATAAAGAATACACATTTGTAGCTTTTTTTTTCCATGTGGGCAGACATATTTTCCCAAACTTCGTAGGGACATTTTTATCAGATGCATTATGCAATATATCAGCAACTAATGAAGAAGAAATAATGATGATTGCACTGTAAAATGTATTAGAACACTAATTAGACTATAACAGAAATGCTTACTGATGTCTTTTAAACACCTGCTTGATAATTTCTAAGCCTGGGTGTTACTTCATTTAACAATGCATGCTTAGTTGAAGAAAAGAGTTAAGATTAAATAATAAACCCAGGACAGCCCGGTATGCTCCATGCTTTTAACTTTCTATCTCATCCACAAAATTTGAGGAATGGTAATTCCATTTATAGACGAAGCAACAGAAAAGATTTATTTGTTCCCTCAAGGCAGATTTGAATCTCTATTACGAACTTCATTTCATACAATTCCAGAGCACATTTAGGGAAGAGGGTATGGATAAACATATTGGCAAGATAGTAGATGGAGCCAGAAGGGGAAGTCTGATTATTTCCAGGTGTGATTTCTCTGGAGTCTTGGTAATTGTTTTAGCCCATGTTTCTGTGTTCAACAGAAACAAAATTTCTTTGGGGTTTCCATCTTGGGGTGCAGTAAAAGATACCTGTTGTATTACCTGCACACCATTTTTTTCCTCCTACTTTCTGATGGGTGAATACAGTGAAAGCATCTGTAGCAATAAACATGAAACCACCCAGTAGGATATAGTTGATGAGTGATCTCTCACTACTCAAGGAGTATTCCATGGGCCAACAGCAGTGACCTCATCTTGGAGGCCATTGCAAGTACAGGATCTCTGGCCCCATCCCAGCTCTGTTGAATCAGAATCTGAATTTCCATAAAACCCTCATATAATTTGCAGGCAAATTAATTCATGATGCACTGGCCTAGAGCATGCTGCTACTGATCCTTATTCAGTCAAATCTTTTGATTCCCTGAAACAATCTTGGGTCATTACAACAAATACTCCTTTGTCCTTTAGCTAAGACTTCAGATACCCTCATTTTATCTATTTGACCACTTTTATTTCATAATATGTAATAAACTTTTAAATTTCATTTCCAAACAATTTCCCTCCCCAAATTAGTATTAAAATGAAGACTGAGAAATATTTGCATTAGGGGACCTGAAATGAAGAGTTATTTGTTGAGGTTTAAGGGGTGATTTGATTCATGCATCTTTGAACACACAATAACTACTCATGTTCAACAGCTCAATTTATTGACAGGCAAAGCCTGTCACCACCTATAAAGGATGATTTTTAAAATAATATTACACTGATCAATTGCAAGAAAAAAAAGCATGGAGAGAGCACTACAGATTAAGAGAGACTTCAAAGATGTATCATATTAAAATAAATAGACAACACTAAAACTAAAGTGCCTACAGTTGCACATTTGGGTGATAAAAAAACTAATAAAAATAATTAGTATAAAGATAGGATAATGGTTACTTATGAGAGAAGGAAGAAGTTATCATTGAGAAGGAACACACAGAAGGGACTTTGGGAGAGTTGGCAAGATTCTACTTCATAGTGTGGAGGTAGTTACAAAATGGTTGATGTGAAATAATATTTAAGGCATACATTGGATTTGTGAGGCTTTTTGTAACTATATTTTATTATAAAAATACATAAACAACAACAAAAAGTCTTATACAAAAGTTCAGTCCTACCCAAGAGCTAAAATACTGTATTTTTTTCCTACAGATCGGGCTCTTCATAACTGTGTGTAGGGTATGTGCTTTAGTTAGACAATATGGAAATCAAATTAAAAAGAAAAATAAGAGCCTTTTTGAGAAAAATGAGACAAAACTCATTAAATAATGGGCATGTTGTCAGAATTCATCATTCTGGATTGATGCTTTATTTATTCCATTTTTTAAGCAGTTCTATTTTCTTATTTTGGCCTAGCAGTAATTGGCTTAGTGCTTTAACATGGAAGGTATGGAGGCTGGGTCCCCAAATGCTAGCAACCTCAGTGTATTAGCGTTGAGCGATTTACTTATCCTTATCTGGGAAAGAGAGGTAACCAGAGCATCAACCTCAGAGCTTTTATAAGATAGGAATCCAAGTATGAAATCACTGGCCAATACCTGTTAGTTTTTAGGAAGAGTTGTAAAAAGAGCACAGCTATTGGAGTCTAATGACTTAGACTGAGTCTCAACTCTTAGTTTAAACAGAGCAACTCATTTCACCTGACTTTATGAACAGCATAAAAATTCATGTAGAAAAATTAAACTTTTAAGCTATTTTCAATTGTTTTTAACATCTGGAACATAAATAAATATTCAAATTCCAGATTATCTTAGAATAATATCCTAGAAGTTGAAACGCAGGGCCAAGTCATTCGCACACAAGTCTTTTGAAATAGCCTATATATTTGCATCATACACAAGACTAGCTTATAAAGTAAAAACATTTTTGATCAAAATTGCCTTGGAATCTTGATAAATGTTGCATCTAGTTGAGTACTTGCGACCTCACTGTATTATTCTATTTTTTAATATTTGGACATTTTCATTACAAATGCATAAATCTTCCCTTTAAAATCCATTTTAGAAGAAACATGTTGAAGGAAGTCAACATGTTATCTTTCTAGAAATCCAACACAGCTAGGTTTTTTTCTACAGAGCTGAAATAGATCATTTTTCTTTCGTTAAACGCCAGATGAAAGAAAGGACTGATCAATCCGATAGGTAAAAAATTGCAATTTTCTCTTTTAAAATGTATTTCTCTGAATATTAATGAAGTTGACCTTATAACTTTTTACATTTATTAGTTCTGTGAGTGCCTTCTATTCATATCTTTGGCTTATTTCTTTATAGGGTCATGCATTCGTTTATTATGTACTCTTAGGATTCTTTCTACATTGTAGATATCAACTTTATTGTAATAAAAAGTTATGCCCAAGAGTTCTCATATTTGTCTAATTATTGATCATGTGTAGATGTTAATCTTTGTTCAAATATATTTTTTATGCGCCTTTCTTTGCTTTTCTACTTAGAAAACCTCTCTCTTCATGTTATTTTCTTCTTAATCTTTTATGACTCAATATTATATTTATTATAATATATACTTAATAATTTAGTGTTATATGATGGTTTATTTAGATGCAATTTATGAAGTGGGGGGGTCTAACTTTGCTTTCCCCTTTAAGTAGTCAAGTATTATTTATTCTAAAAACAAATCCATCTGTGCTGATGTACTTGAATTGCCTTCTGCTTCACATTCTAATAACTACAAGACAGGATGCTTTGTACGCATGGGATCGCTGTGGTAGTTAACTATTCAGAAGTTGCTGACAGTCAGTTTTAACTCTCTGACACTGGAAATATTATTCATTTTCCAGAAACAGATGCTATTTGAGAAAGTCAAAAAGAAACGTTTAAAGTTTTTTTTTCACAAGATGGGAAAGGAGAGAGGATCTAAACTGTCCTGTGAGCAGTACTATTACCTTTCTCTTGTACCAAAAACTTGTTTGTAATACTACCATAAAGTCAGAATTATGTGCACATAATCTTGAAATAATCTAGAAATTCCCATGTGAGAAGCCAAATTTTCATTTTACTTTGAAGACAAAGCTTAAAAACATAAATAGACTTAGAAGAGTTTACATCTTAACTTCAATGAACCATAGATACGATACTCTATTAGTCCATTATCATCCTGCTACGTAGAAACACCCCAAACTAGGTAACTTATAAAGAAAAAGACGTTCAATAGACTCACAGTTCCACATGGCTGGGGGGGGGGGGCCTCAAAAACACGGTGGAAGGCAAAGGAGGAACAAAGGCACATCTTACATGGCGGGGGACAAGGGAGCACATGCAGGCAAACTGCCCTTTGTAACCATCAGATCTCATAAGACTCAGTCACTATCACGAGAGTAACATAGGAAAAACCTGCCCCTATGATTCTATTACCTCCCACCAGGTCCCTCCCACAACATGTGTGGATTATGGGAGCTATAATTCAAGATGAGATTTGGGTGGGGCCACAGCCAAACCATATCAGATACTGATAAGATCCCACTCAGAAGAGATATTGATGAATGATTGGGATTGGGTGCCTGAAAGGGCATTGGGGCATTGAAGAGAAATTAAAGAGAGAGCATAAAGAAATAAAGGCTTTCTATCACCAGTCTTTCTATACCTTTTGTTTCTAGAAAGGTAATCATAACCTGATTACAATCTAGCAAACTTTCTATAAAAGACTGGAAAGTGAATTCGTTAAGAGAAAGCCAGAGAATTCTCTAGTTTGTACATTTCATTTGACTCTTCTGATGAAAATCCTAAAGCATAAACTGAGGAGAAAGAGGAGATAAACAAGAAGAGTTTTGAAACTCTCGTTTCAAACAGTGTATGACAAACACACATAAACTACACCTGTGCTATATAGAGTCAGCAACCCAAATTCCAAAAAAGAAAAAAACGACATGCATTGTTCCTAGATTCAGAGTGGTCAAAGCTTATGATTTTATGGAAGGCAGTGATAACACTTAGATGATTTGGGTGATACACTTTTTTAACTCCAAGGGATACGACAGTTCAGCAGTAAGAGAATAGCATCATCATGGTGCATATCTCGGGGCAGGAGCTGATGCTTCCCAGGGACACAAAGACCTAGACTGACACAAGCTGAATCTATCACTAGTTTAATATACGACTAAAGAATTGAAACATCTTTTATCAAACTAACTTAATATTTTATTGAAAGAAATACATAAGTCTGTTTATTCTTAAGCAACAGAATGATCAAGGGAAAAAATTTTCTTTTACAAAGAAACAGAGTACTTTTCAATTCTATTTTTACCCTCTTAAATCAGCTAACCCCAAGCATCCTCCACTGCAAAACACTCTTTTTAACAAGGAAGTGAAACATAGTCAGTCCCGAATACAATCCCTTGCCTGTACCCCTCTTTTCCTGATTTTTGTTAATTCCAAATAATATTTTCTAACCTACATTGCTCTTATTCTGGAAATGGACTCCTCTTCAATGTATAATATCCAGTCAAATTTTCATGTGGCTGAAAGCCAAAATCAGAGGTATATTTAGAAGTTGTAATGTAAGTGCATCACTTTGTAGACAAGTATTATACTAGAATTCTTAAGACATAGCATCTCTGTGGTGTTCACCATTATGATGTATGATTCTGCTTTTCAGTGTGGAGTTAGATGAAACCTCATTTGTATATTTCCCTCTCAGTGATTTTTATCTGTTTTTGTTTGTGTAATGGTTATTTTATTGTGTATGTGTTTACTGATTTTATGACAATCATTAATTGAATAATGGCCAAAATCAATATCTCTAGACCTGTGCCCTCTTAACTTTAACACACATCTCAAACTGCTTGCTGGATATTTTCATTATATATATGTTTACCTAAAATCTAGCATGTTTAACACCAGTTTCACAGTCTGTATCTCCATTCTACAAACAGATTCCTTCTTTTACTGGTTTTCCTTTTGGTCAATGATATGCATAACAATGATTGGCAGCAGAGTCAGAACTCCACATTAGCTGAATCAAAATCTTCTATATGAAGCTTAAAAATCTTTGTCTTAGTCCACTCAGAATGCTATAATAAAATACCACAAGTTGTGTGGCTTATAATGAACAAAAATTTATTTCTCACAGATCTGGAAGGTGGAAAGTCCGAGATCAAGGCAGATTCTGTGTCTGGCGAAGGCCTAGTTTCTGGCTAAGAGACAGTGCCTTCTTTCTGTTTCCCCACATGATGAAAGGGGTGAGGGGGTCTCTCTAGGGCCTTTTTGATAAGGTCACTAATCCTAATCAAGAAGATTTTGCCCTTATGACCTGATCACCTTCCAAAGCCCCACCTCCTAATACTGTCACCTTTGGAATTAGGAGTTCAACTTAGAAATTCAGACTATAGCAGCCTTCATCATCTTTTCCTCCTCCCCCTTTCTTCTCATATCTGACTATCCTCTTGCGTTGGTTTTCTTTCTGTATCTTTACCTGCCATGTGCAGAGGGAAGAGACAACAATGAACAAGGAAAACTATGCCTTTGTATCCTCCTATGGCCAACACCAGTGCTTCATCTCTCTGCCAAGGTCCTAGGAAAGTTTATTCATTCTCTGGATCCCTATTACAGCACTGTTGTTAACACATTTATGTATATATTAATATTTTACATCTCTTTCCTTTGAGACAGAGTCTCACAGTGTCACCTGGGCTGGAGTGCAGTGGCGCGATCTTGGCCCACTACAACCTCCGCCTACCACGTTCAAGCTATTCTCCTTGCCTCAGCCTAACAAGTAGCTGGGATTACAGGTGTCCACCACCACACCCAGCTATTTTTTTTGTATTTTTAGTAGAGATGGGGTTTCACTATGTCGGCCAAGCTAGTCTCGATCCTGACCTTGTGCTCTGCCCACCTTGGCCTTCCAAAGTCCTAGGATTACAGGCATGAGCCACTGTGCCCAGCCTACATTTTCTTTTACTGCCTTTTGGAATTTCAGCTTATTTCTGCTTAAAAACTGAGATCATCTTTATATAAATCAACAATTATTTTGGGGGCACATAACACATGCCCCACACTATAATAGAAAAGCGTGCCTACCTCCAACAGAAGAGACTGAAAGAGCCTGCCTCTGGGAAAGAAAGAGGAAGGGAAGGTTCCTGTGCTAGACACGGCAACACAGCAGGTCTGTGGTTACCTTATTCTTACAAAAACATACTGAATACATAACTAAGTACAGAAATCAATGACATACAAAATAGTGATGTATTGGTGAAACTGATGAAAAGACCATTCCTCCCTACTGAAATGGTAAGATTTCCCAGTGGGCAAATAAAATGACATTTAAAAAATTAGTTAAGAAGAAAACTCAAGAGGTTACGTATTAGAGTGTAGCTTTCAGTTCACATGGCTGAATATCAAAGAGGTGGGAGAAGCTGTAAGAAAACACAAGTCAGTGAAGTCAGGCTCCTGTATGCAACCCTGGATGGGGTTTTTCAGGCCCTACTACAAGCAATTACAGAGACTTTACCTGGTCAGCGTTTGGGAGCAAAGCCGCTCTTCCTACCCGGGACATGGTGTACAGTCAGTGCACTGGGGTCTCCAAAGAGAGTTGCAATCAAGGACTGGTGTTCTCTGGCCAGTCATGCTCTTACTATATTCACATTACTACCCAGAAGCCTAATTCCTAGGTCTCCTTGCCTGAGGCCTCGGGTGGAAGTTCTCAACAGGTGTCTCTACTAAGGCCTAATTCCTAGGTCTCCCTGCCTGAGGCCTCGGGTGGAGGATCTCAAAAGGTGTTTCTACTAAGGCCTAATTCCTAGGTCTCCTTGCCTCAGGCCTTGGGTGGAGGGATCTCAACAGGTGTCTCTACTAAGGCCTCCTTACTGGAGTGGATGGGGAACCTCGAAGACACTTTTTTCCCAGTCTCAGGACCAAGTGCTTTTCTACTCCTAGCCCTCCTCTGCCTTCCTTGACTTTAGGGTCAACAAAACCGCTGAAGCTTTTTGTTCAGTGTTTCCTCAACAGTGACACAACTACCAAGTCTATGCTGAAACATCTGACCTTCAACAGGTAACTCCACAGAGTAAAATGGAGCAGGAGGCGTTGGCGCCTTCTCCTGTATTAGATTCTTGGTTATACCATGGCAATTAGTGGTTACAGGCTTACCTCTTCCATTTCTGGCTTGAGCTTTAATCAGCTGCAGTTTAGTTTCCTTTCCCAGCTCAGGTGAGCCCCCAACAGAACACCATTGTGCAGAGCCTACCAAGTGCCTCTCATAATCTAGTCTGTCCTTCTTTATTTATAAGAACACCAATTTTTTATTGGACACATGCCAACCCAACTAAAGGACTGTATTTTCCAGCCTCCTTTATAACTAGATGCGATCCGGTGACCAAGTTCTAATTGAAGTGAAAGTGTTATTTATATGTTACCAATGGAATCTCTCCAAAAGTGAGAGCAAGTTTGCCCCCATCCCCTTCCTCCTTCCTGTGGCCTGGAATGCAGATAGATAGGACTCTGACAAACCATCTCAGACCGTGAGGGGACCGTCAGCAGGACAGGAAGGTCTTAGGTCCCTGTACACTTTCTAGAACTACCAGATCACACTTGGACTTCCTAACACTAAATGTTTTATGTGAGGGACAAAAATTCTTTTGCTTTTTGTTCTTGTGATAAGCAGCTAAAACTGAAAGCTAACTTAGTCACCTCTAATTTTATTAAATAGTAGACTAAATAGTCACAAATCTATGAATAAGCTACATTTTATCTTCAAAGGTGAGTTGAGAGCAGCCGGCATTAGGGTAAATATACTAGTTGTAACTGAAACACGAATTTTATAATCTTACAACAAAATCTCCCATTGATCTGTCTTAAAACATTGTTTGGAGAATTGTACCCAGAAATAACAAAATGGCAAATACACAGTTGCAGTCTGTGAGGAACACAGAACACTGATCTGAGAGCCATAAATCCCTGTTTTTGTATGCTTTACCACAAAGATCTTGGACCAAATATTGAACCAAACCTTATTTACCTCTAAAAAATAGGGATAATAAGAAAATTATTTAAAATATCAAATGCAGTGACTAGCACATTGAATGTGTTCAATAAGTATTTTCTTCCCACATTTGGCATCAAAATGAGGGCACTGATGTAGCATGCTTCAAACACGAGCCACCTTTAGACCAGGGACAGGAGCACCAACAACCCTGAGAGCAAGGCCATGATATCATTTGGTTGTGTGAAAAATAAAAAAGCTGCTCCTCATGTGATTTAGTTTGGTTATTTGTCCCTACTCAAATGCCACGTTGAAATGTATTCCTGCGTGTTGGAGGCATGGCCTGATGGGAGGTGATTGAATTGTGGGGATAGATTTCTCATGAATGGTCTATCACCATCCACTTGGTGGTGTCCTCATGATAATGAATTCTTGAGAGATCTGGTCATTTAAAAATGTGTGGCACCTTCCCCACCTCTTTCTTGCTCCTGCTTTTGCCATGTGACACACTTTCTCCCACTTCGCCTTCTGCTATGATTGTAAGTCTCCTAAGGCCTCCCCAGAAGCTGAGCAGATGCTGCCATGCTTCCTGTACAGCCCACACGAACATGAGCAAATTCAATCTTTATAAATGACTCAGTCTCAGGTATTTCTCTATAGCAATGAAAGAATGACCTAATACACCATGGGATAGATAATTACAAGGAGGCACATTCTCTGTGCAGATGTATTCAAAACGTTTCTCTTCCTCCAAAACACCACAGCCTACCTCTAGGATGAGAGCTTGGAGAGGGGAACTCAGCCATACTTCACTCTTGTCCCTAATCCAATCTGTACAACCACAAGGTAGGCCAGGCCTTAGAATAATAGTAGTAGAAAAACACGTGGAAGGAGGAAGGTACCATTTCCCACAGATAATGAGGCTCTGGGCAGACACTTTTCAGGGCCCCCACCACAAATATGACAGGCTGACCACAGAAGCAACGGCTGCTGGCAGAACTAGAATTGGACTTTTAGAGTTAGAAGCAATAATGGAAGTTATACAAAAGTAGAAAATGAAGCACACTCTGTTCCCTGTAAGAAAGCAAAATGTGGATAAAGGCCGGAGATATAAATTCACCCAAACATAACACAATAGAGGAGAACATTTTTATAATTAAAAAGAAACTTACATAAAGGAACAAAGGTCTTTAAAATAAATACTCAAGAGTTTTCACACCTATTGTGTAATTGGAACTGTGATTAATACTTCCAGATGAGAATATTTATCCACTACTTTGTCAATGTTTGTTTTTCTATGAACCATTATAGGCTTAGACCTCTACCCTTGAACTTCTTAACGTTATCGTTCAATGATAATTTCTACCCATAAACTAAAGAGCAGATTTCATATAATTAAAATATATCTTTCAAGAAAAGAAATGAATATGTAATAAGAGCATTTCAAAACAAAACGTAGAGCTTGGATAAAAATCAGTACCAAACAATCAGAACATTTCTTTGCTGCGTGTGGTGATGTTTGAATTAGGGACCCCTATGGATAGGGAGATGATTGAAGTCTCACTGAATTCAGAAATGATCTGAAAACCTATATGTATCTTTTTCCTTTGAAAAGGATTTGGAATCTAATCTTTACATTCTAACTATAATTTTTCAAGTAAGCTCTTTTTGAGGACAATATAATGACCCTGATTTTTTAAATAGATATGTCCTTCCCAAGTAGAATAATTAATAATCTGACTTCTAGAGTTTCTTTAAAAACAGAAGTACCATTTTACCTGCTTTCAAAAAAATTCAATTTTTTAAAAAGTAAATTGAATGTGAGTAAATGAATATATACCCAGATCCTACTAATTATTCAGCCTTTAAAATCTTTCTCATCATTTTAAATTTGATGCTTTATATAAATACAATAGACTGCTGACATACACAGGTTTACATTTTATGATTTTGATAATTAGCAGTGACTGTGAATGTCTAGGACACAAATCATTTGTGACGTTTTTGAGCCGTGCATTTGAGTTGCCTGCTGGGAGGTAGATGCTTAAGAATAAGTTACTGGCTACTGCTTGAGCCCACTGATCGCTCAGCAGCTATGTAACTCACAAACACCTGTGCTGCTTTAACATTGTCAGAAGTACTGATATTCTGACATGTGTGTGGGGTGAACTGATGCTCTAATGCAGTGACTCTAAACCTGAGGGTGCATCCAAACCACCAGGAGGATTTCATTTTTTTTTTTTTTTAGATGTAGTCTCACTCTTTCACCCAGGCTAGAGTGCAGTGGTACAATCACTGCAACCTCCGCTTCCTGGGTTCAAGCGATTCTCCTGCCTCAGCCTCCTGAGTAGCTGGGACTACAGGCACATGCCACCACACCTGGCTAATTTTTGTATTTTTCGTAGAGATGAGGCTTTACCATATTGGTCAGGCTGGTCTCGAACTCCTGATCTCATGATCCACCTACCTTGGCCTGCGAAAGTGCTGGGATTACAGGTGTGAGCCACTGCTCCTGGCCAAGGGTTTCTTAAAACAGATTTCTGGACCACACCCCAGTACTTCTAGGTAGAAACAGAAAATTTACATTACATTTCTACCAAGTTCCAAGGTGATATGGATACTGCTGGTCTGGAGATCACACACTGAGGGCTAATGATGTAAAGGATAATATCTATTTTATCATTAGCAAATGACAAAATTTAATTAAAACTTCAAAATAGACTTTAAAATATTCAAAGTAAAATGTTCTAAACAAACAACAGCAGTTTTGCCAATAAAATTTGTTATGGATCAAGCAATTACAAGGAATAGTCTGGGTCAGAACTGATATTTTGCTTACAACATTGTCTATGGTGTTTGTCTACACATAAAAACACTTCTGTACAGATTGTTAAACAGCCACTTCACTGAGACAAGTGAGTCCTTCCCTTTCCAACTCACCTCACTCCTAGACTACCAAGAAACTCAGCACCCAGATGTTAACACCTGGCACAGTTTGGAGCCTCCAGAACTTACTGTTTGATCACTGCCATTTGTTTTCTTTAAGACAGAGTCTAATTCTGTTGCTCAGGCTAAGACAAAGTCTAATTCTGTTCTCAGTAGCTTACTGCAACTTCTGCTTCCCAGGTTCAAGCAATTCCCCTGCCTCAGCCTCCTGAGAAGCTGGGACTAATAGCATGTGCCACCAAGCCTGGCTTTTTTTTTTTTTTTTTTTTTTTTTTGTAATTTTATTAGAGACAGGTTTCACCGTGTTGGCAAGGCTGGTCTCAAAGTCCTGAACTTAGGCAATCTACCTGCCTTGGCCTCCCAAAGTGCTCACTGGCATGAGCCATCACGCTTGGCCCCTACCGGCATTGGTTTTAAACAGCAAGGCATAATAGGAACAAGAACCTCTCTTTGGTCCAAGACCTGTCAGACTCCTCCACCAGGAGGCAAGTAGAGAGACAGAATGAGGATTACATTTGATTAAGAAAAGGAATGGGTAAGCCTGTGTGTTCACTTTCCAATAATGGCAGCTTTCTGCCATGGAGTGATTTCCAGGCACTATGAACTTTTGAAGTTCTCAAAACACTTGGCTTAGTTTATTTAGTCAAAGACTAGAAAGGAATACACAATGGAAACTTTATCATTAATTGAAGCCCACCTAATTGCAGAGGACTCCACCTTAGGCAAGCACAAGTGGTGACAGCCAAATTAGGGTCCAGGGAATTGGGAAGCCTGCATGTCAAAGACTCAACTAGACAAACATGTCAATGATATTATGAAAGTTGTCACGTATCAAAACATATCATAATAAATGCACAAGACTTTATCACCACCATACATTTTTTCTATAATAATTGGCTTTCAAGATGTTCAAAGGCAGCATTAATACAGATATGCAGGGGAATGTCTTAGTCAAGTCTTTGACAGAGTTTTTTGCATGTCCCTGTTGGCTAAGTTCTTTATGTGTAAAGTACTCTAGTTTAAATTTAGTCATGCTTCCCATTTAGTCTTTATAGAAACAATTGGTGTACCTCATAAAAAGCTCCCTACCTTTGAAGCTAATGATCTAAAAATACTTATCGCCATCTCTTTCTTTTCTCACTCATTTATTCAACTTTTTAAAGCACCTATACCAGGAACCTGGCTAGGTATCAAGACTACAATATGAACAAAATGTAATTCTTGCCCTTATGACATAAATAATATGAGGGGAAAATACAGGTTTCCAGGAGAAGGTATAAGAGTAGATCACATTTGAACTGGGGAATAATATAGGGAGAATAAAAGCAGGAGAGAACTTAACATGGGAAACTGCTTTGCATGGTGGAGAAAGAGGGGGCTATGTGGCTGAAAAGGGTGAGTAAAAAGGAGGGAAGGATATAGAAGCCACCACATTGGCGATCTTGTTGAAGATTTAAAGTTTAACTTAAGAAAAATAGAAAATAATTGAAAGGTTACAAGTTAGGTGTGGTATGAGCAGACGTGATTTTTAAGATCTATTTGGCTATGGTGTAGAGAATGGATTGGAGAGGACTAATGTTGGAGACACCAAACTATTTCTGTGTTTCAGGCCAGACATGACGGTGGTTTGCATTAAAATGACAATAGTGAACCTGGAAAAATGGGGTCAGATGTGATATCCATTCAGAATGTAAAATCATCAAGATAATTTGGTGGTGAAGTGAAGATGAGAGATTGAAGTAGAGGGGATTATCAAGGATATGAATGGTGGTTAATATTTTCCAAGTTTAGGGACAAGGAAAATTATGAGTTCATTTGCAGTTTGAGATGCCTCTGACCATCTAAAAGAAGATATCACAGAAATTCAGGTCTTTCTCTCTGTAAGTCTGAAGTTCAGAAAAAATAGACACAACTTTTAATCATGTTGATCATTAATATCTGTAAAGGCAACATAGTACAGTGGTTACATTAGGCTTTGAAATCAAAGACCAGGGTAGGGGAGGACCAAAGAGACAATAAATCCTCCGAGAAAGGTTAAAAGCCCTGAGTCTTTTCTTTTTTTAATTTGTTTTCTTTAACAGCTTTCTGCTTCTAATCCATGAGTTTCATATAATAAACTGATTTTATATTTGTCTTGGTCTTTATCTTGAAACCAAAATAAATAAACATAATAGATTTCCATTTGGCTCTGCCCAGATAACTAACCAGACACTGGATAAGGAGACTAAACTGAAAAGAATCAATAATTAAGACAAATAGCAGCTAAGTTTTGCTCTGAATACCTAATCATATATTATATTTTGTTTTTTTTAATCTAATTATCTGGCACCCAAGTTAATAATTTCTATTGATTAAACCTATGAAATATAATTCTTGTTTTAGCAACAATCAGCTCTATAAAAATGTCATATCTTAATGTGTTTGCTCAGAAGATGTCGTCAGCAGAGCCATTGAGTCCTATCTACAAAATCCACATTTTCATGGCAGTTTGAAGCTATCAGCAAAATTCGCAGAATACCAGCTAAGTACCAGAAAGAATCTATTTCATGCTAAGAAAATTGTTATTTTAAAAATATTTGTATATGGACCTTCCTTTTCCTTCTACATGCTTGGAGATATTCCCTTACTTTTCTCTGTACTAGCTTAGGAAATATTCTCTCTTCCAGCTGAAGCAAAGTATAGCTTCATAACAAAGTTATATTTGGAAAAGAGTATTTTAATGTAAATTGCTAAACTGGCCATGATTAACAAAACATGTTTCTATAATATGGAGGATAATATCCCTTATATTTTAAGCCCTGATTGGAAGAACTCATTCTGCCTTATCACTCATAAGACCTATACTTAATAGAGAACTTACCATATGTGCTTGTTCATTCTCACACTGCTAATAAAGACATACCCTAGACTGGATAATTTATAAAGGGAAGAGGCTCACAGTTCAACATGGCTGAGGAGGTCTCAGGAAACTAACAATCATGGCAGAAGGGGAACCAAACATGTCCTTCTTCATATGGCATCAGAAAGGAGAAGTGCCAAGCAAAAGAGGGAAAAGCCCCTTACACAAGCATTGAATCTTGTGAGAACTCACTCACTATCATGAGAACAGCAACATGTGGGTTACCACCCCATGATTCGATTACTTCCCACTGGGTCCCTCCCATGACATGAGGACTATGGAAATTATAATTCAAGACAAGATTTGTGTAAGGACACAGCCATACCAAATAATTCAACCCCTGGCCCCTCCCAAATCTCATCTCCTCATATTCCAATACATAACCTTGTTTTCCAAACAGTCCTCTAAAGTCTTACCTCATTAAAGCACTGACTCAAAAGTCCAAGTCCCAGGTCTCATCTGAGACAAGGCAAGTCCCTTCCCCCTATGAGCCTGTCAAATCATAAGCAAGTTAGTTACTTCCTAGATAAAATGGGGGCATAGGCATTGGGTAAATAAACCCATTATTAAAGGGAGAAATTGGCCAAAAGAAAAAGGAGCTGCAGGCCCCATGCAAGTCCAAAATCCAATAGGGTAGTCATTAAACCTTAAAGTTCCAAAAATAATCTCCTTTGATTTCACGTCTCACATATAGGTCACACTGATGCAAGAGATGGGCACCCATGGCCTTGGGCAGCTCCACCCCTGTGGCTTTGCAGGGTAAAACTCCCTTCTGACTGCTTTCACAACTGTTGTTGTCTGTGACTTTTCTGGGTGCATGGTGCAAGCTATCGGTAGATCTACCATTCTGGGGTCTGGAGGACAGCGGTTCTCTTCTCACAGCTCCACTAGGCAGTGCCCCAATGGGGACTCTGTGTGGAGGCTCTGACCCCACATTTCCCTTTTGCACTGCCCTAGCAGAGGTTCTCTATGAGGGCTCTACCCCTACAACAAATTCTTCCTGGACATCCAGGAATTTCCATACATCCTCTGAAATCTAGGCGGAGGTTCCCAAACCTCAATTCTTGACTTCTGTGCACCTACATAATACCATGTGGAAGCTGCCATGGCTTGGGGCTTTCACCCTCTGAAGCAATGGCCTGAACTGTACCTTGTCACCTTTTAGCCATGGCTAAAGCAGCTAGGATACAGGGCACCAAGACACTAGGCTGCACACAGCAGTGGGGTCCCTGGTCCCAGCCCATGAAACTGTTTCTTCCTCCTAGGTCTCCAGACTTGTGATGGCAGGGGCTGCTGTGAAGCTGTCTGACATGTCCTGGAGACATATTTCCTATTGTCTTGGCAATTAACACTGGGATCCTCATTACTTATGTAAAATTCTGCAGCAGGCTTGAATTTCTCCCCAGAAAATGCGTTTTACTTTTCTATCACACTGTCAGGCTACAAATTTTCCAAACTTTTATGCTCTGCTTCCTCTTGAACACTTTGATGCTTAGAAATTTCTTCCTCTCTATGGCAGGGGCAAAATGCCAACAGCCCTTTTGCATAGGAAGAGTGACCTTTAATCCAGTTCCCAACAAGTTCCTCATCTTCATCTGAGACTACTAAGCCTGAACTTTATTGTCCATATTACTATCAGCATTTTGGTTAAAGCTATTCAGCAAGTCTTTAAGAATTTCCAAACTTTTCTACATCTTCCTGTCTTCTGATCCCTCAAAGTCTTTGGGAAGTTCCAAATTTCCTCACATTTTCCTATCTTCTTCTAAGTACTTCAAACTGTTCCAGCCTCTGCCTGTTACCCAATTCCAAAGTTACTTCCACATTTTCAGGTATCTTTACAGTGGCATCCCCCACCTGGATTACTGTATTTAGTCCATTCTCACACTGCTTATAAAAACATATCTAAGACTGGGTAATTTATAAAGGGAATTGTAAGAGGTTTAATTGACT
Organism: Cacajao melanocephalus; assembly: GCA_963573385.1. Lineage (NCBI taxonomy): Eukaryota > Metazoa > Chordata > Mammalia > Primates > Pitheciidae > Cacajao > Cacajao melanocephalus. The sequence continues at coordinate 82,935 of CAUYLG010072857.1, read as the reverse complement.
CACAGTTCAGCATGGATAGGGAGGCCTCAGGAAACTTACAGTAATGACAGAAAGGGAAGCAAACGCATCCTTGTTCGCATACTGGCAGGAAGGTGAAGTGCTGAGCAAAAGGGGAAAAACCCACTTATAAAACCTTCAGGTGTCATGAGAATTCACTCACTATAACAAGAATAGCAGCATGGAAGTAACTGCCCCCATGATTCAATTACCTCCCATTGGGTCCCTTCCATGACACACGGGGATTATGGGAACTATAATTCAAAATGAGATTTGGGCGGGGACACAGCTAAACCATATCACCATATGTAGTCAGCCCTCCATATTAATGGGTTCTGTATCTATGGTTTCAACCAACACTGGATTTAAAATATTCAAGAAAAAAAATTTGTGTCTGTATTGAACATGTATACACTTTTTATTTCTTGTCATTGTTTCCTAAATAATACAGTGTAACAACTGTTTGCATAGCACTACAACATATTAGGTATTGTAGATAATCTAGTAATGATTTAAAGTATATGGAATGTTTTACATGGTTTACATGCAAGTACTACATCATTTTATATCAGGGACTGAAGCATTCACGGATTTTGTTATTTGAAGGATATTCTGGAACCAATACCCTGAGGATACCAAGGGACAACTGTACTTACTGTACATTAAGATAAATAACTTGCAGTGCATTGTAACTTAATCCTCAGCCAGTTTAAGCAGGTGCTATATGTATTTATATACTTTTATATTATAAATATGTAAGCATATTTATATTATACACATATATATTTATTTTAATAGTTAAAAATTGAAGGTTAATTTATATGGTTAATTTATACTGAAGTATAATGGCCAAGGTCATCCAGTTGGTAAGCAGCATTTCAGACTTGAACCCTAGAAGGTATTAACCCCAATCTGAACTCTTGACTACTAAAAAACTGATACTTTCAGAATCCTTCTTATCTTTGTAAGATTTCACAATGTTCATGGCATAGTTTAGCCTCAATTAAACTAAATAGTTGAATTAAGAATTAAAATCTCAAAGGTCACCTTCAAGAAAAGCTTTCGTGTATGACCTTTGGTACTTGGGACACAAGTAGCTTGGTCTCCAAACATAGAATCACTTTTTCAGACTGAAAACAACTACTGAGAATTACAGCAACTTGTTCAGCAGCAGCATCTACTTGCAGTGAAGTATTTGTCTTTAAAAATGATCAGTTCTCCCAGGTATCCAGTTCATTTTTCCCAGGTATCCAGTTCATTTTCCAGCTGTAAATTATTTAGAAAACCCATTACCTATGCAGTTCTAATAAATCCTATGGACTATTTTTCATGATATCATATTTATATGAGAATGTGAAAATCTCCATCTTCTTCCTCTTTTGAGCCAAAATAAAATACAGCAGAGCTGCTGAAAACTTATATTAAAGCACTGGAATTGTGTTTCCAAAAATAATTTTAAAATATTCTAATAGAGTCTCTTTGTACGTTAGTGAAACTGATTAACAGCCTAACTTATATTTGTGGGCCAATAGGACTGTCAAACCAATGGCATAAATGGTTACAAAGTAGGTGTCTACTTATTTTCACATGAAAATCATACCACTTACTGTGTATATTATTCTAATGCACATTTCTTTCTTAATGAGTTCTGAGTAATAAAAAGAGAATGATACTAGAAATTTCATATGGAATTTTGTAATGCAATGAACAGGGGTTGGATAAGATTTCTCGTCTATCTAGGAGACGAAGTGTGTAATTTACTGTAAACCTGGATATTAACACTTCCTATATCTGGAATGAACAGCCTTAGCTATAAATGAAAATTTCACAGAAATATAGTCTAGTTTAAAACGTTGTTCTCAGAAGAAGTTGAGAGAGGGGACAATAATATTTTTTCTCTGATTTGTGCTTTACTATATGTGGACATGCTAAGGATGGTTGGAATTTTTTAAAATATAAAATAGCAGAGATACACCTATACACCTAAAAGCATCATTCATTTTCCCTGACACACAGCAATTCAGCTTCTTCTTTGGAGTCCCTCTTCCCCTTTGTCTTAATCAAGATCTTTATGTTTCAAAGCAGGCATGCCAAAATACCTCAAAAGTCCTTCTTTACAATACCCAAGAGAATATCACCCAGTCTAAGTTTTAAAGAGCCTCAAAAGTCCGTTCTAGGGACTTAGTTTAGCAAAGTCTTTATTATTTATAGACTTTAGATATCAGAGAGTTTGACAAGTGAAGAGTGTTAAGAAGGAAACCATTTCTCAAATAAATTAGCAAGCAAATCTCAAATATCAGACAGTGTAAAGAAACCCTGCTATTCTATCTTGCAGTTCTTTCTAATAAGAAATCAGTTGATTACTTCATTGAAATGAAAACTTACTTTCAAAATTTTGAGATTCCTTAAGAGTGCTGTCCTCACTTATTTGTGCATTAATCTGTTATATTAATTTTCCTACATTGTATTTTATGCTAACATCCTTAGAAACAAAGGGGACTTCAACACTTGAACAGCACTTGGGAGACTTAAGTAAGTATATATTGGTCCTTTCAGTTTGCTTCCAAGGCCTCACTTTCCTCAGGATTAATTTTAGGACAGTACGGCTCTTTCTTTCCCTTCTAAAATAATTCAGGTCCAAAGTGATAAGGTAGAGGTGAGCAAGTTTGGGGTCAGGAGGGTGGCAGGAACTGTGGTGATCAGAGAAAAATGAGGAAGATTTCTTTACCATCCTCACATGTGGTAGAGGAGGTTGCCTGGCATGGGGTGTCAGAGTTCAAGCAGGATGCAGAGGGCTACCCAATGTGGGATGTTAGAGCCTAAGAACGGTGTCCTTGTGGGAGAGAGTCTGTCACAGGGTAACTGAGCCTAAGCAATGTGAAGCTGTGTGACTGTGTCACTGTATGTTATCTGACAGATGAGTCTCTCATGAGTCCTTAGATTTTCCTAAGACCTGATACATAATTATACATCATAATTTTAAGTGCATAAATTAAAGGCCCCGTTTACCTACCTGGAGAGTAGAAGTCATAAACCTATAAAGGGTAAATACGTGGGATAAATGGATTCATTGACAACAGTGGAAGCAGACCATCTTTCTCCTCCATAAAACATAGGAGAGTAAATTACTGTGCCTTATGGGGCTAGCTCAGGAAGAACAAGAATGGGTATTACAGCTAAGATGAACCAAAAGATATGGTGAGCTCTAATAAATCCTTCATATATTTTGTCTCAAGTCTCACAGCAACCCATTGTGGCTACCAGTAATATAAATATTACAAGACCATTTTGCAAATGAACGCTGCAAAGCTTAGAGTTTAAATACACTACTTGATGGGGCCTTGGGCAAGTATATTACAAGATTAAAGATCTTTGCTGTAATCCCAGCACTTTGGGAGGCCGAGGTGGGACAATCATGAGGTTAGGAGATGGAGACCATCCTGGCTAACATGGTGAAACCCCTTCTCTAAAACAAAAACAAAAACAAACCACAAAAAAGATCTTTGATTTTGAGTCCATGTTTTCATCCTTTATACTCCTTCCCTAAATGAAATAAAAGCAGTCTCCCAAGTATGTTAGCCTCTTCGATGTTGCACTGCTCCAAAAGTTTAATAAGTATGTTATAATGCACACTATCTTATTAGTAAAGATTAGAATTCTGTATTCTAAGAGCCCAAATAACAAAGAAAATCCTAAGCAAAAAAAAAAACAAAACCAAAACCAAAAAAAAAAAAAACCAAAGCTGGAGGCATCAAGCTACCTGACTTCAAACTATACTACAAGGCTATGAGTAATCAAAACAGCATAGTACTGGTACCAAAACAGAGATATAGACCAATGCAACAGAACAGAGGCCTCAGAAATAATGCCATAGATGTACAACCACTGGATCTTTGACAAACCTGACAGAAACAAGCAATGGGGAAATAATTCCTTATTTAATAAAAAGGGTGTTAGGAAAACTGGCTAGCCATATACAGAAAGCTGAAACTGGATGCCTTCCTTACACCTTATATAAAAATTAACTCAGGATGAATTAAATATTTAAATGTTAAGACCTAATACCACAAAAACCCTAGAAGAAAACCTAGGCAATACTATTCAGGACATAGGCATGGGCAAGAACTTTATGACTAAATCACCAAAAGCAACAGCAACAAAAGCCAAAATAGACAAATGAGATCTAATTAAACTTAAGAGCTTCTGCACAGCAAAAGAAACTATCATTAAGTGAACTGGAAACCAACAGCATGGGAAAAAATTTTTGCAATCTACCCATCTAACAAAGGGCTAATATCCAGAATCTACAAGGAACTTAAACAAATTTACAAGAAAAAAACAACCCCATCAAGAGTGGGCGAAAAATATGAATAGACACTTCTCAAAGGAAGACATTTATGCAGTCAACAAACATATGAGAAAAGTTCATCATCACTGCTCATTAGAGAAATGCAAATCAAAACCACACTGAGATACCATCTCATGCCAGTTAGAATGGCAATCATTAAAAAATCAGGGGACAACAGATACTGGAGAGGATGTGGAGAAATAGGAACACTTTTACACTGTTGGTGGGAGTGTAAATTAGTTCAACCATTGTGAAGGACAGTGTGATGATTCCTCAAGGATCTAGAAATAGAAGTACCATTTGACCCAGCCATCCTATTACTGGGTATATATCCAAAGGATTATAAACCATTCCATTATAAAGACACATGGACATGTATGTTTATTGTGGCACTGTTCACAATAGTAAAGACTTGGAACCAACCCAAATGCCCATCAGTGATAGACTGGATAAAGAAAATGTGGCACATATACACTATGGAATACTATGCAGCCATAAAAAAGGATGCATTTGTGTCCTTTGCAGGAACAAGGATGAAGCTGGAAACTCTAATTTTCAGCAAACTGACAGAAGAACAGAAAACCAAACACCACATGTTCTCACTCATAAGTGGGTGTTGAACAATGAAAACACATGGACACAGGGAGAGGGACATCACACACTGGGGCCAGTCAGGGGGTGTGGGGCTAGAGGAGGGATAGCAGGGAGGTTGGGGACTAGGAGAAGGATAGCATTAGGAGAAATTTCTAATGTAGCTGATGGGGTGATGGATGCAGCAAACCACCATGGCATGTGTATACCTATGTAACAAACCTGCAACTTCTGTACACGTACCCCAGAACTTAAAGTATAATAATAATAAACAGTGAAAAGAAATGTTTATGGCTGAAAGATAATGAAATGTTTTCTAAGGTAATGAGTTACTACTTTTATCCCAATGGTGATAATTTATACATTTTACATGTAAGGTGAGTTTACTTATTCTTTCTGCTGTTTCTCCTGGGTTTCATTACGGTGCTTTGTTTCCTTATGTGTCTATTGATTTTTAACTTTTTGCTTCCCATTTTGCCTGTAAAGTTACAAATGGAGCTTCTTTGAGGCACTGGAAGGAAGAGGATTTCTCCTGGGGGGATTTGCCATCTGGTTTTGGCAGAAGTCTTAGATATAGCGGAAACACTTAACAACACTGGAACATTAGAAACACTTAAATCTAAATTCATGACCTTAGGTGTTACTGACCATAGAGCATGAATTTATATTGGAAACCATGCAAATGGCAGCTTGTGGTTATTTGCTTTCAGGGGAGGTATTTTACTCCTTCAGTCAGTACCAAGTTTAGAGACAGGCAATTTCCCTATTTTCACTCAGGTACACAGTTATTCCTAATCCATTTTTGGAGAGCACAGCACTTTTGAGTCTCCACTGTTAAGAAAAAAGGAACTCCTCTTTGACATTCCCACTTAGATTTGGCCTTGGGATTTTTTTTTGTCTGTCCCAGCACCCACCCCAATCCAATGAAATGTCAACAAACGATACTTAGTAAAACTAGAATTGTCATGTGCCCTCAAGATAAAAGCTGGCCTTCCCTGCTCCAGTTATTCTCAGGTTCTTGCCTTCACTCAGCTGTTGGCCTAAGTTTGGTACTTTTTTGTTAGACTACACATGCGTTTCTTTATTTTCCATTGTTTCTAGCAGAAGGGTTGATCTTAACTGCTTGATATAATTTGGCTGTGTCCCCACCCAAATGTCATCTTGAATTATAGTCCCATAATTCCCACCTGTTGTGGGTGGGACATGGTGGGAGGTAATCGAATCATGAAGGTAGGTCTTTCTCGTGCTATTGGCATGGTAGTGAATAAATCTCACAAATCTGATTGTTTCATAAAGGGAAGTTCCCCTGCACATGCTCTCTTGCCTGTCGCCATGTAAGACGTCCCTGTCTTGCCGTCCACCATGTTTGTGAGGCTTCCCCAGCCATGTGGAACTCTGAGTCCATCAAATCTCTTCCCTTTATAAATTACCCAGTCTCAAGTATGTCTTTATTAGTATTGTGAGAATAGACGAATACACTGCTCAACTGCTACATTGCTAGAAATGGAACCCACAAGGTAAGCTGAACACTATTTTTTCAGTTATTTAAACTTTAGAGTTTGGTGATATGCATTGCTAATTAAAGGAAAAACTTATGATAATAAAATGGATTATCCTGCTATTTTAGGCTTCAGAAAGAAATTTAACATGTTAAACCCTTCCCTTTCTTAATGTATTTTTTCTTTTTATTGAATGAAGATCAATAATTCTCTACTAATATTTTGAAGAGATAATGACTTATTGACAGCCCCACATGGAAACTTACATTTTATGCTAGTTTTGATACTAAAAATTCTGTAAACTTGGAATGTCACATAATCTAACTGGATTACACTTACAAGAAATTAGTGACCTCAAAAAAGAAGGTTTCATATGTTATGACTACTTAATCTTGGACAGAAACAATACATGGATGTAAAGACTAAGCCACAAAGAGTCAGTTCCAAGACTGAAATCTCATTTGTAACCATAAGATCCCTGAGTGTGCTGACTTTAAATCAATGTATCACTTCGTGACAGATACTCCCCTACTTATAATTCTGGTGTCATTTGGTCTCATAAGACCTGATCTAAAGTTGGTGATGCTTATTACATTAAAACTTTCCAATGCCACTTGGAAAAAATTAAACTATGTTAGTTAATTAAAATATGCACTACTTAATATGGTGCTTCAAATTATTACAGATACTTGACACGTAGATGAGGGGTTGAACAACTTGTCTTTTGAAATTCAGTGAGCGAAGCTGCTGCTTTTTTTAGTTTTACACATAATCTTGCACTTCATAAAGGAAATACCTTGGAATGTAACATGAGTTGCCCTACAGTTTATTTTTACTTTACTTGTTTTGCATAAAATATAGGTTTTTAATAATTAAATAATCAAAACTTCCCGTTTCCATCCTGATAAAAGCAAGAAACAAATTGTCTCTCGTTTGGTTAAGTCCTGATAAAAACTGGAAGGCAAAGGTGTAAATGTTTGATTATGAATCTTACAAAAATGTTGAAGTGGTTCAGTTAAGAGGCTCCACTGATTGGTTTTGTGATGAAACTCACATATTAAACAATAATATAAAAATCTGTTTGAAAATAATGATGGTGACTGGCACAATGTCTGACATATAATGGCAGTAGTATTTAACCAAGCAGGTATTGAATAGATCACTAAATGAATAAACTACATAATGGATTTATGATTTTAAAATATCTTAATAAATTTCTAATAGCACAGTAACCTTAATCCTATTAAATCATCAAACAGTGATTTAGGTCAGAGCTTTGAGTTCTGTTGGTGAACTCAAGAGGATCCTTCTGTCCTTGGAAACTGTGTACCAAATTAAGTGACTTAAATGTATTTTTCTCTCCAGGGGAAAAATCATTGCTTCCATAAGATCCTTAAAGTGTCTCAGATGGATAAAGGTTAAATTATACCACTACCTTAAGCAACAGTAGATTTATTATTTCAGATCATGGTATTTCTCTAAGCACTATGTTGGTCTTTTCCTATAGTAATATGAAAAGCATATCCTGACAAAGACAAATCTCAGGATCGCAAAGGAACAAAAGCCTTGTTATGTTCAACCATTATAATTCCTGACACAATGAAACCTCACAAGCGTGTAAACTTCAGAAGGTTAGAACTTTCTTTTGCCTGTTTACTGGCTGTAATTCCCAACATCCAGTGTGACACCTGGCATACAGAAGGTGGTCAACATTTGCTGAGTAAATGAGTTAAAATGAAAATGAACATTGCTGTTTTACAAAATCGAGTTAGACTTGATTATATTTCAACAACTCAGTGATCTAACATTGTAAATAATAAATTCAAAGTAGAGAATACAAATTCAATCTCCTCAAAAAATACAATGTTAAATAAAAAATTTTATATTAGAATCATTTTACATGCTCAGATTTTTGGAAATGCCCATAATGATTATATATAAAAATATCAAAAGCTATTTTTAAATGAACTATTATAATTTTTTAAAATCTTACTAGTATATAGTAAAAAACTATGAAGAACTTTGACTAAGCAACTCCCTATTTATAACTTCTTTGATATTATATTCGAGTTCGAAATCAAAATTCGAATAATGTTCTGATTTGCTCTATTGAATAGTTTCACACATACAAAGCTAAAAGAGTTACATATTTATTTTATTCATCCATCAAAAACTTAGTGTGTGCTATGAGCACAATATGTTAGTGAAAAAGGTAGAAACTGATAGACCTTGGATTGAAGCAGGAAACAACTGAGAAGTTTTGGCTTTTGATTTGCGTTTTTCTTCTAAGAAAATTAAATCAAAATTATTAGGTATGTGCACTGATATTGGATGAATTTTAGTAAGTTGGGATGCTAGTGGTTCTAAGGAAATCCCTTAAATAAAAAACAAACTGTGGAAACTGGCTATTTTACTAAAATGTTGATGGAAATATTTTGGTGCAACCATTTTGGAGGGTAATTTTGCAATACCTAGAAACGTTAAATATATCTAAGGAATGTTAAATATATCTATTTTTCAAAGTTGTAATCTCATTTCTACAACACAGACCTACAGACATGCACACAGATGGACCAGTATACTTATAAAAATGGTGCTTGTAAGTGGGAGGAAAAACGGCAAATGTCTAGCTTTACTAGATTTTTAGGATTGCAGAGAAGTAACAGTTTGTACTTTTTCTATGAATTCCCAGCACCACTAATGGGTTTGATACATAGGGGTGCACCACTAATGGGTTTGATATTTTAGGATTACAGAGAAGTAACAATTTTGTACTTTTTCTATGAATTCCCAGCATCACTAATGGGTTTGATATACAGGGGTGCACAATAACATTTTAAGTAATTCTTCAAAACCACAGAAACAGATGTGTGCACACAGAACTTCAGTAAATGTTCTTGATCAGTTCATTCTAGCCTAAGTGTACCCACTTAACCTACTGGGAAGCAGTGCACTGTAATGACTGAGGGCAGACATTTGTGATGGGTGTCAAGTGCCTAGATAAATCTAGTTAAGGGCTGAGTATCCCTTATTAGATTCTCAGGACAAGAAGTATTTTGGATATTTTCAGATTTGGAATATTTGCATATATACAATGAGGTATCTTGGGGATGGTGCCCAATCAAAACATGAAATTCACATGTTTTATATATACCTTATACACATGGCCTGAAGGTAATTTTATACAACACTTTAAATAATTTTTGCATGAAACAAAGTTTGTGGCAAGTACTTATATGAGTAAGTTTCTGCTTGTGGTAGGCACCAGAAAAGTTTTGAATTTTGGAGCATTTTGGATTTAAAATTTTTGAATTAGGGATGCTCAAACTGTACTTACCTAGGCTGTAGCACTCAACCACTCAAGACCTGCTGATCTTTTTGTAAAGGAGAGAGAACAGAACCAAACTTACTAGACTCCTTTAAGCCATTATTCTAACATCAGCGAATGGTCATCTCCACGATTATCTGCATATGCACACAAGAGTCACAAACTCACTTCAAGCATCATTATTCTCATCTGTAAAGTGGATAAACTACTGGCTACATTTTGTCAGGTTACAATGGAGTTCAACAGAAATATTGCCTCTGATAGTCCTTTGTGTTTAACATTACTATAAGGTGGTATTATTTAATAACTACATTTTAACAGAAATCCTGGAAGTTTTTAATTGAAGTACATAAGTGATGAATATAATTTGCAGTGGGTTGGACAGGGCTATTGAAGAAAAGAGTCTTTAGTAATAACCAATCTATTTAATAGAAAATACTAATATATCATATATCTACTATGGAACAATTCCAAAACTAAAATAATACTTAGAATAAAAAGTCAAAATTCCTTCCTTCCTTCTCTAAGTATAACCATTTATTATATTTGGTATATTTTTGAAGCATATACAATCATTGATTAATATTGACTAAATGAATAAGCTAAATTAACTACTATTGGGGTTTACTATTTTAAAAGAGACAATAGTTCATGTTTTGCTTTGCAAATTGAACCTTCCGTAGCCTCTCAAATTATGTGATAAACATATGGTTTTCATAAGCTGTATTTGTCAACTTGTGTATATTCTTGTAATTGTATAGTCTAAGAAGAGAGACAGGCTTAATTTTATTTAGATCAGAAATCATCAATTTTTTTCTGTAAAGGGCAAGAAAATAAATATTTTTGATTTTGAGAGTCATATGGTCTCTGTTGTAACTAATCAACTCTGCCACTGGAGTACAAAAACAGCTATAAACAATATATAAACAAACGGGCATAAGTGTGTTTCAATAAAATTTTATTTACTAAAACAAGCTGTGGGCCAGACTGCCTGAAGGCTATAGTTTTCTGAGCCTTGCTTTAGATCACTGTTCAGCACCCAATGCTAGTGCCATAGTTGTGCAAACCAGATAGCATTTATAGGGATTTTATAACCTTATGCAAGCTCATGCAAATGGGAGATTTTATGCACAACCTTTCATTTTTAAAGGCACACAATTATCAAATGATGAGTTAACCACTCTTGTAGGGCAAAAGAAAGGCATCTTGAATACAACTGGTCCCTATGGATAGAATTCTATTAGAGAAAGTATTACTTTATAAAGAGAAAATAGCACATTAGATACTCTTCATTAAGTGAAAAAACAAAAGCTGCTCAGGAAATATTAAAAGCATGGAGAGATGGAGTGAAGAGAAAAATAGATGAGCTATGGCAGCAAAAAGAACCATTTCAGTGCATTTTATTGATCATTAACCTTTTGCTTTAGGAGGCATTTGAAAACAAGAGAGAAGCATGTTATTGGCTTGGCATGAATCCTCTAATGATGCAAGAGAATAAATGCTCAAAAATGTCAAAGGTCACTAGAGAAATCACATATTGACAGATAAAATGTTTTTGATATTGTATAATACAGAAGTAAAAGGTCAATAAGCTATGCCTTCTACTTTCTGGCTGTGGAGATTTTGCAGCATTTAGTAAAGTTAAAACTGAATGTGGCTCAATATAATTTTGGGCTTCTCCTTTCTAGATAATGATATGAGATAAAACTGATAAAATATCAATATCATGGACATGTTTAAAAACAAGTATGCATTTTAAAATGTCAAGAATTAACTAAAATAGTTATATTAATGATGGTTCAACTATTTATCAGTTATAGACTAATGGCAAAAGTGGAGGACCCACTCACTGATAGACAGAGATAGTCTCAAATATATAAAACACTCCTGTTGTTTTACTCATTCTGTGACTGCAAATGTCTAAAATGTTTCCGTATTAGTCTGTTCTCATGCTGCTAGTAAAGACATACTTGAGACTGGGTAATGGCTGGGGAGGCCTCAGGAAACTTACAGTAATGTTAGAAGGGGAAGCAAACATGTCCTTCTTCACCACTATGATTCAATTACCTCCCACTGAGTCCCCCTTATAACACATGGGGATTATGGGTACTACAGTTAGCAATGAGATTTGGGTGGGGACACAGCCAAACCATATCAGTGATCATAAGTGGTATCTTATCCTAGCTGTTAGAAATATTAGGAGAAATTCAATTCACTGGAATCTTTTTTTTCCTACAACAAAACATCCTACAAGTAAACTTGAGAGGTATTTGAAAAATCTACAAAATTTTCTAGGATTACACACCTTTTGAACATTGCCAAAAGAAGCACTGATATGCTAACAGATTCTACCACACTCTGAAGCATTATGCACATAAGAACTAACCTGCATTTTTTAAGCTGCTTTATTTAAAATATAATTTGATGATACCTTTTAAAATAAACTTAATTTGAAAAATTAAATTATATGGGTATATTAATTTAATAAAGATGAAAATTAATTTTAGACCAAAAATGTTAAGTTGCTATAAGGGCAGGATGAATTTCTAGATTTTTGTTGAAAATGGTACACAATTTACATAAAGAGAAGACAATGTTTATAACTGTAGTATAAACCACAAGACCAAGTATACATTAAATGAAAATGTCTTCATAGATCATTCTATAAGGATTTTTTTTTAATGATCTAAAATGAATTGGCTTCTAAGTGTTACTTCAGGTGGCCAAGCTAAAACAAAACAAAAACAAGGTAAGTGTGAATCCTTTGTTTCTAGTTTCTCATTTCTTCCCACATTAAATTCATCAATACAAATGTAGGGGAAGAAAGTTGATAATGCCTTTTCTCCTTATTATTAGAGGGTCATGATTGACCACCCTTTACCAAAAGACAGGTTAACTAGAGAAATACGTAACAAATTTATGATGGGAACATGTGTGCAAGGGAGTCTTACAAAATACAAAACTCAAAGGAGGGCCAGGTGGTTTATGCTTAAATATCCTCTTCATTAGAAAGTGGAGAGATAGGAGAAGGGGTGTAGAAAAAAATGATTGTCAGGGGAAATAAATGAGTCCAAAGAACAATGGTTTAGGACCAAGTTTCTCTGGGCTCTGGGGGAGGTTTATGTCATAGTAATTTCCTTATCATCATCCATAAGTCTGCAAAAAATCTGGATCTTGTCTGCTTCATCTCATACCATTTCTCCCATACAGACACTCTTTTGCCTCAAATCTTTTTGACTTAATGGTTTTTATGTTTGAAAGGCTTAGTCTTAATCCCTTCTATGGTTAAAAAACTCATCTTTTAGCTGGGTGTGGTGGTTCATGCCTGTAATCCCAGCACTTTGGGAGCTGAAGTAGGCAGATTGCTTGAGCCCAGGAGTTCAAGACCAGCCTGGACAACTTCGTGAAACCCTGTCTCTACAAAAAGTACAAAAAATCAGCTTGGTATGGTGGTATGTGCTTGTAGTCCCAGCTACTTGGGAAGCTGAGGCTGGAGGATCTATTTAGCCCGGATGATTGCACCACTGCACTCCAGCCTGGGTGACAGAACCAGACTCTCTGAGAGAGACAGAAAGAGAGAAAGAGAGAGATTGACAAAGAGAGACAGACAGAGAGAGAGACACAGAGAGACAGAGAGAGAGAGAGAGAGAGAGAGAGAGAGAGAGAGAGAGAAACTCTCATATTTTTGCTTGTTTGCTGAAATCTCTTATCTCCTGACTTTCCTTCCATTCCCATTATTAATTCACTTCTGTTTATATTCTTCAACAGTCCATAGTTATTCAACTAATTTTTTTGTCATTTGTTTAATGCCTATTACTTATGGAATGGAAGCTCCATGAAGACATAAATATGATTTTTCTTGCTAATGCTATATCCCAGTACCTAGCACAAATAGCCATCCACAATAGAAATTCATTAACAAATGAGCCACAGATGAAGGATTATACTTCTGCTGTGCCAAGGATGATATGACAACAATATAAAGTCTATAATTGTGTGCACATACACACACTTTTTTTTTTTTTTGAGATGGGGTCTCACCCTGTCAACCAGGTTGGAGTGCAGTGGTGCAATCTTGGCTCCCATGCTTAAGCAATCCTCCTACTTTAGCTGTTTGAGTAGCTGGGACAGTAGTTGTGCCACCATGCCCAGCTAATTTTTGCATTTTTGGTAGAAACAGGATTTTCCCATGTTGCCCAGGCTGGTCTTGAACTCCTGGGCTCAAGTGATCTGCCCACTTCAGCTCCCAAAGTGCTGGGATTACAGTCATTGAGCCACTATGCCTGGCCAAAAGATGAGTTTTCAACCATAGAAGGAATTAAGACTAAGCTTCCCAAACATAGACACCATTAAACCACACCAGATGTTTTATCATCAAAGTCCCATGTCCTTATTGGGCATTATCTTGAAAGTGTTATATGGACAACAAGAGAGTAAATATAGATAAGACAATGGAGAAATAATATTGCAATAATGAAAATGGGAAAAAAAAAGCAAACCTTTTGTTTATGCTAAAAAAGCATAGGAGAGTCTAAAAACAGAATGAATTTTCCTGTAACTTGTTTTCTCTACACGTGATAGGAACCCGATCTGAAGTATCCTCAATCAAAATATCAAGTCACAGTTAATAACAACTATTCACTGAGCTCCTATATGTGCTAGACTCTGTGCTTTGTGCTGAATTCTGTAAGAATTCTCTTCATAACTTTATTGGATTGCTATGACTATTACCCTCCTTTTGAAGATTAGGGAATCTAGAATCATTTATCTCAACAGACCATAGAAATGAGAATATTTCAGCAAGTCATCTCCTAGGCTTGTTTTTAAAAGACACTGTACATTTTACCACTGTGCTTAATCATTTATGAATCTTTGTTTAACTTCTGTCTCTTGTTGGAGGAAAAAGAAACTATGTAGTGCTTGGTTAATTAAGAGAAAAGACATTTCACATCTTTCCCCATGATTCATACAGAAATGTCAGTTATTAAAGATGAGTGTAGGAAGCAACAGAAAAGATTACCTCTGACTGCATGATGGAAGAGGGTGATCTGGAACTCCCATTCATTCATTCATTCATTTTATTAATTTTTAATTTATTCATTGTCTACCAATCACCAAGCAGTACAGTATATGCCAGACATATAAAGACGAATAAAATGCACTCTGCTTTACAGATAGTTGACATTTGAGAAGACAGACAAACCAATGATCAAAATATGCTCAGATAACTCTTATTATAGATGGTATTTACAGAATGCTTTTCAAGAGTTAAACATATACCCAATTTCTAAGTAAACAAAGCAGTGCATAATAAACTTGCATCAGATGCTTTTATCACGCACTAGTGAAATGTTACAGGTACAATTTATTAAATAAATAAGGACTATATATTTTGATATATAAATACATAATAGAAATAAACTTTTCAAATGTAAATAGATAAATCCATATTATCGTGAAACAAGAAAATATATTTTCTTAAGGTTTGGCTATCTACAAACCTATCTGGCTCCTCCAAATCATACATTGTTAATTATTTTTGACATAAAGCTGTCAGCTTAATGCGTGTTCTCATGCCAAACTTCATCTCTGATTGTCTGAAGTTAATTCCTAGGTGCCACTGCCTGACAGATGGTTTCAACTTTTACATTCTCAAAATAAAGAGAAAAGTTTACCCTTTTCCAGTACACTATCTAAATCTGATTTCCAATAACTTGTAAGGATAAAACTAGCTTTTAGACTAGATAGCTATGAAATGTCCAGCGTATCTATGCAATATACTTGACAGTCAATTGTCTTGCAAGCCAAGTGATATTTTTATACAGACAAGTCAAATTTAAAGAATCTTTTCAAATTAACATTGCCAGAAACATAAGCACATACTGTAGTTTTAAACACAAAAACTTAAAAGCATTTCCATTCTCTTTCTAGGTCATCCCAGAATTTAGAAAAAACAAAAACAGAAAAGCATTTCCACTGATAAAATACTTTTAATTTGTATGTAAGACATTTATAGTCTATTTCTATTTACTCTTTATTCAAATATATTTTTCTTCTTTGCTATCTGTACAGCACCAATTAGTACATACTCCTATACTGCTTAACTAACTTTAGTTAAATTTCAGTATGATTTCTGTATTCAGTCTTTAATATTCCCTTTTCCATTTCAGTTGTGTATATTTTATGCTATCAGATCTTTCGAGATTAAAGTTTAAAAGTTAAAGAATATATTTGGAAGAAAGAAAGGGTAAGTAAAACCAAAAAAATATTTTCACAACACTCAAATTTTGTATTAACACATCTTTTCCTCAGGCTTTATCAAGCAGGCTTAATTTGATTTCAGGGCTTCCTCCGAAGCAAACATTTCAGAACTCCTCTGAGTTGTTCTAATTAATCACCAAATATTTCAAAAAGAAAATCCTGCATTTGCCCCCTTTTCCTAGAGAGGCAGGTTTGGCTTGTGCTTTGTTATGTCATTAGGATTCAGAGCCTATCTTTTTCCTTTTTTATTTGGGTCCAAGAATGATTTAAAATTAGAAAAGGAAAAATTTCTGCTGACATCATCAAACATTTGTATGTGTAAATCAACGAGGAAACCCTGTATTTTAAGTCATATTTAGTCTGCCTTCTTGGCTCTAGGGACTAGGGAGGACAAAACGTTTTGTTTTGTTTTTTTTCCTGAAGACTCTTGCCTCGGTTGGCATTATTTTACCTGCTGCCATGCCTGTAGCCCCATAATAAAAACAGGCTTAAGCCAACAAAGAGGATAATGTTATGGTATTAGAATTGTTGGGGTTAATTTAGGCTAGAAAGTTAATTATGGTCTAGGACACTTAAAAGTGAACAGACATATCATTGGATTTGCCAGAAATTTTATTCAGTGGCAGAGAAACAATTAACATCCTAAAGTACATTTAAATGGGTAGTGAGACGAGAAAAAAAAATAGATGCTTTATGCTTATATCCTGCGAACCTTGCTTATTTATCATAACTTTGCAACACTGTTATACCACCTTTTATATATACCTAAGCAAATAACAAAGTATAAAATGCATCATTTTAATTAAGGTGAATGTTTTAATAGAAGAAGTTTTGGATAACGCAAAATATATCTTAGACGACAACTCGTAATCCCAATACAGCCATACCATACCAGAAGTAACCACTAATACTTTAATGCATTTCCTTCCAGACTTTTCCATCTATGCTTTTCTATATGAATGTATACCCATAAGAATATCATTTAAAGCTGTCACATAAATCGCAACATATTCAGCTTGCCTTGCTTACTTTTTATTTGCAGATTTCTTTTAAACTTCTGTATACTAACCCATAGCATAGATTTATTGTCTCTTATTTGATCTTTTTGCTTTTTGAGGAATTTAGATTGTTCTCAATAGTTTTTCTCTCACAAAAAACAATGCATTAAATATCCTTTGCATACCATAGCACAAATTTTGTGGTACATCTCAGAGTTTTTAAACTCTTAAATCTAAAAGGCAATGTTTTCATTAGACTCATTCCTTTATAGATCTCAATCATGATATCTGATTTTACTTTACACATTATTTTTCTTACTAAATATTCTTACATACTATTCACTTGTTTACTTTTTAGGACATTGGATACCAAATCTGACTCATTAGCTGAAAATCCACAGAATTTTTGCCTCAATGTGACAAACTTTGATTCAAAATGGCTAGGGAGGGGTCCAATTCTGATACTTAGAAAGGTTTAAAAAATTCTAACATAGACAGAATACCTGATAACACATTCCTCACTTTCCTGTTAAAATTTTCTTAAAGATAATTCTGTGAATAAGGCATTTCCGTGTATACTCGTGTCTACCATAGAGCAGTATCCAGATCATAGCCTTTGATGTCCTTGTACAGGAAGTTGTAGGACAAGCTGGCATTTCTACACCTCTGTGACAGCAGGATCAGCCATCTATCACAAGTAACTGTGCATAGAGCCTCTCTGGGCCTAGAGAACACTGGACACTCAAGACACTACCAAGGGAAGAGGAGATGTTAGTCAAAGGTCACAAAGTTCAAACAGAAAGGAGGACTAAATTCTCGTGATCTATTGCACAGCATGGTGACTATAAGAATGTTAATATGACCGTACTGTGTATTTCAAAATTGCTAAAAGAGTGGAGTTTAAATGTTCTCATTACAAAGTAATACAAGTGTGAGACCCGATGACTATATCAACTGGCCTGATTTAATCCTTCCACAACGTATCAAAACATCATGTGTCCGATAAATATGTACAGTTATTTTTGTCAATTAAAAATAACATAACATTTTAAAAAGAAAAAGAGACTCAAAACATGCTGCTGGGAAGGACTTTTAAGACTTTCTATTTCTAGGCAGTTAGTTTAACAGCTGAAAAGTTTCCTGGGATTTTCTGTGTGTAGGAAAGTGACTAATCTTTTAGGAATTGACAGTGGCTCTGACATTGGTCCATGAAAAAGAAAAATAATATTCAGATAAATATGTTTAATTAAGGAAATTTTCTTCTTGAAATCACAGTGTTGAGCTCAAACTCTGTTTTCATATGAATCTAGCTCAAATTCTCAAAAACACCTCACAAATATAAAGAAGCCTGATACTGTGCCAAGATGTCAGGCATGTTTTATTCATGAAAATGGGAGGGTATCTGAACGTCAGGTTTACTCTTTATCTACCTATAAAGGCTCTATGACAACGAAAGCACTGAGATCTGAAGATGCTATGACAGATGAGGGAGAAAACTGTTTAATGTTTTCCCATGCACTTTTCTTTTCTTTTTAAAATACCAAGTAGCCTCAAGGAACTATAATTGGAGTTGAATGCTTGGGGACTCATGGCCCTCACATTATTTACCTATGACCATTTGGGGGACTCGTTCCTGTGGAGTAAAGGAAAGAAGGCAGTTTCTCCTTTTTTATTTCCCCTTGAACCTCAGAAAAAGCTGTGGGCATCTCCTTTCAATCTGGCATTTGCTGTGTCAGTTTTCATCATGAGTAGCAAGCAAGTCTACAAATGGGATCAATGAAAAGGACATAAAATACAGAATAAAATGTACAAAGCATCTGAAGTATTAAGAAGCTGGCACCAAACTTCTAATTTCCACAATATTCTGAATAATAAGAGAAAAACAAAAATCAAGTAGGCTGGGTGTGGTGGCTCAGCCTGTAATCACAGCACTTTGGGAGGCCAAGGTGGGCAGATCACTTGAGGTCAGGAGGTCAAGACTAGCCTAGTCAAAATGGTGAAAATCCATTTCTGTTAAAAATACAAAAAACAGCCAGATGTGGTGGCAGGCATCTGTAATCCCAGCTATTCAAGAGGCTGAGGCAGAATCACTTCAACCTGTGAGCTGGAGGAAGTAGCGAGCCCAGATTGAGTCACTGCATTCCAGCCTCGACAACAAAACAAGATTCTACCTCCAAAAAAAAAAAAGAAAAAAAGAAAAAAAATTGAATATAAGTATGGAATATGAGGGCTAACTTGTCCAGGTGCTGTGATGATAACTTTATACATATACATTATTTATATATATTATATTCACTATCTCATATATATTTACATATCTATAATGTGTGTGTATATATATATATATACACACATGAGAGAGAGACCAATTATCATGCAACAGAGGCAGACACTTTTCACTTACATTTTTATGTGAGGTAAGAAATTTAGAGTGGCTAAGTAACTTGCTCTAAAGCACAAAGCAAATGAGTGACAGATCCAAGACTTGCTGGCTGATTCCAAAGTACATAATTTTTTTTTTTTTTTTTTTTGGAGACACAGTTTCGCTCTTGTTGCCCAGGCTGAAGTGCAATAGCGTGATCTCGGCTCATTGCAACCTCCACCTCCTGGGTTCAAGTGATTCTCCTGCCTCAGCCTCCCGAGTAGCTGGGATTACAGGCATGTACCACCATGCCTGCTAATTGTTTTTGTATTTTTTAGTAGAAATGGGGTTTCACCATGTTAGCCAGGGTGGTCTTGAACTCCTGACCTCAGGTGATCCACTTGCCTTGGCCTCCCAAACTGCTGGGATTGCAGACGTGAGCCACCGTGCCCAGCCGAAAGCACATAATCTTAATCGTTTCCCAAACTCTCCTCTGTCATCATTCCTAAAATATAATTTATGTGTAACTACCAAGACTAGATTGCCGAGCTCACAGCTCTGCATAATTTCCTTTCCACCAATATGTTGCTCAGATCTGGAAAATCTTCCCCCAGGCAAGTTCCCATCTGCAGCAAGTCACTGCCAGTTGCTTGGGAGCTTTCTAAGTTCCAACTTCTCTCCTTAGCAGCTGGGGCTCATTTAGCATCAGAAACACCTGTAGTCTGCTGGCTGCCTTTTAAACAGCACGGTGGCTGTAAACAGAATGCTCTCTGCAGGACTGAATGAGTCTCGTGTGTAGAAGTATGAGGATGCGTTATTTTTAAAGAAAATTCTCTTCTAATGACTTTTCAGTGATAGGTGAATGTCACTGAAAACAAGGGAAATATTTTCAATCATTATTACATTGGAGAATAGAACTTACACTTGTTTTCCCTTTGCCTTTTCTTTGGACTCAAATCTTGACCCACACCATTGTTTTCTCCTGCTAAAGATTAGTTCATTACTATGAAATGAATCTTCTGAGTGATGGAATGAGGCAACCACATTCTTCCTCACTGCCTCCTCCAGATCCTTTTCACATTTCTTACTGTCTCATCTTCTAGAAGAGGGGCAGCAGAAGGAAAAATGGGCTTTTCCTATAGAAAGGGCTTGGCCAGAGGTTGCATAGAGACAAACTGTTTAATTTTTGAAGGGAGATGGATTTTCTTCATATGGTAGAAGCCAAAAAAAAATCACCTTTAGAGCTTCCAATCCCAACAGGACCCAGTCTGTCACTCAAGGATAGTGGCCCTGGCAGTTTGAGGTAAACTGCTCCATGTAAGAACACGAAAACAGTACTCTCTTCTCAAAATGGGCATCTATTAGACACTCTTCACATGACTTCCTTTTACTCAACATATTGCTCTGTGCCAAGATTCTGACAAATTCCTCAGCCCCTCGGGCTCTTCAGACTAGCATTCAGAACTTCTCTATACCCTAAACCATATTTGCCAGGTCAAGTGACTTATTTTAGCTTCATTACTATAATTGATGAGGGACACTTCGAACCATACAAGGGCTTTATTTACTTAAAGGCAGAAGCATTCCTAAAACACAAGCAGCACTTTTAATCTGTGATCAAACATCTTTCTAAATAATGTCCTTCTGAATAAGATTGCTGGTTGCCATTTGTGGCAACATGATCAGATATTGGCCTTTTGGGTCCTGCTTTGAGAGAATAAGGATTACAGCATGTATAGACTCAGCTCTTTTGTATGTCCAACATTGTGCTCAAAGCTCTATAAACATACTTTAGTCCTCACAACTACTTGGGCATACACACACATACACACATACATGTATATGTTTTTCGAGACAGGGTTTCACTGTCACTCAGGCTGAAGTGCAGTCGTGTGATCACAGTTCACTGCAATGTCTGCCTCCCAGGTACAAGCTATCTTCCCAACTCAGCCTCCTGAGTAGTTGGGATCACAGGTGCACACCATCATGTCTGGCTAATTTTTGTATTTTTTGTAGGGGTGGGGTTTTGCCATGCTGCCGAGGCTGGTCTTGAACTCCTGAACTCCAGTGATCACCCTGCCTTGGCCTCTCAAAGTGCTTGGATTACAGGCATGAGCCACCACACTTGGCCTGAGCATATACCTTTTTCACCCGCTAATTTCCCTATAGCCCCTTTCCTCTGCTTTATCACTAAAATGTAAGGTCTCTGAGGGAAGGAGACTTGTCATATCTCTAGTCCCAAGACCAGTGATTCTTCTGAAACTCTAGATGAACAAACTCTCTTTTCAGATGGATACTGTTATGTGTATTTGACAATAGACCCTTAAACAATGATATAGAATTTAAAGCCTAATAACAATAACATTATCAAGTTAGACCATGCTATTGAGTACCCAAGAGCCAAGCTATGATAAAAGCTTTTTGTGATTAGATCATATAAGTCTTCATGACAATTCTCTGGATCAGGTCTTTTTATTGGTGCCATTTTAGGGATGAAGATTCTTTGTCTTGGAGGAATTCACTTGCTTTCCTAAGGTCACACAATTACTTAGGGGCATGGATAGGATTCCAACCCACATCTATGACTGGGAACAAATCTGTCAATTTTTTCAATGCAGATGGCCTATATTTATTTTAAATAAATTTATAATGCCTCTTATTCTCCTAATCATCATATGTTATTATTTCTAGAGGCAGCACAGAAGGAAAAATTAAGCTAACAAAATAAGAGACAGTGAGAAAAAACAATGACAAATCCACGGGTTTAATTCAACAAATACGTACTGGGCACATAAAGATGAGCCCTGCACAAAAAGTGAGTGAAATATTTTCAATCATTATTATGTTGGAGAATAGAACTTCCACTTATTTTCCCCTTTGTCTTTTTTTAGATTCAAATCTTGACCCACATCCATTGTTCTCTCCAGGGATTATGATCCCAATGAACATTTAACTGCATGATCTTTAAAGTTTAGCTTTGGATGGGAAGCCAATTTTGCCTGGATGCTTCAGAAATGCCAATACAATCATCACATTGAATGGACATTTTCCACTTCCTCATTAGCCAATCTAGATATACATTTTACATTAGCTTTGTGTCTGTCACATTCTATCGTCAAATGCCAAAGTAAAACCACTAATTTGCCATCCTTATCATTAGTCTCTGTATTTCCCAGGTAATGTCCAATTATACAGCATCTAATTCTTGATCTTCCTCACAGTATTCATGATCAAAATAGAATTCTCAGGCTCTAAGATAATTTCAGCAGGCAGAGTAAGAGTAAAGAATAAGAATGAAGACTGACAAATAACAGATGCATTGTTTTCTTACCAGTTTAATTCAATATGCATGCATTAATTCTCCATGCAAGTTCAAGAGGTAATTATCACCTACAAGTAAAGCAAGACATGTTAAATTAGGGCACTGGGTTCAAATAAAAACAGTAGAAAAACCTAACAATTTAAATGAACCATATCCCAATCTGTTTACATATTTTCTTTCAAAAGAATGGTACAATTTACTAATTGCTAATTGTGTAATTGCTGCTGTGGGTTGATTTTACCTCCAATATTTACTGAAGTGTATCCAAATTATAATGAATATCAGCGCAATTTTCATTTTTAAAAAGGGTAAAATACTTCAGAAAAAATGAACCCAATTAAGCTTAATTTTAAATAAAAAAAGGAGGCATTATGAGAATATGAGACAGCAGGGGGGATTTTAATTGGGAAAAAAGAACATGTAACATCCTAATCATTTTGCATCCTATTTATGTCACTGAATTAAATTGTTTGGTTTTCATTGAAAATGGTGAAACTATTGAAAATCAATACACGACATCTTCAAAAATTTTTAAAAATGTATAATGAAAATTTAATATTTGTATACTATTTATTTAAATAATTCTGGATCTGAGTCGGTTTTAGCTTGGATAGCTTTCCATGTAAGAACTATAGAGAATATCAAAATTTACAATAGCTAAAGGAAGAAGTCACAGATTTTTAGTTTCCCAATTTAAATTATGATAAACAATTGAACAAAGTACACTACAAATTGATACTAGAGATGCTTACTCACAATCTCTAATCTGGCAAATCTGATTTCAAGCAGGGTTAAGAGTCTAATCATACTTAGAGCTCAGAGGTTGCAGCCAGAGTGTGTAGGTTAGAATCCTATTTCATTATACCATTGCTAGGATGTCCTTGTGCAACTTACTTAATTGTCCTGAGCCTGTTTCCTCATCTGTAAAACAGGCTTGATAATGGACCCTAACTAATGAGATTTTTAAAATTTTATCTTTTAACTCTTTATGGAGATGAGGTCTCACAATGTTGCCCAGGATGGTCTTGAATTCCTGGCCTCAAGCCACCATTCTGCCCCAGACTCTCAAAACACTGGGATTACAGATGTGAGCCATATGCCCCTGCCATTAATGGGATTATTGTGAGGATTGATTTAACAAATGCAAAGAGCTTATCTCAAAGTCTGGCATGGAAATATATGTTACTTAACATTATCAATGTTATAATTCAATGATAAAATAAGCTGATTCCAGAATCGCTTTACCCTATCTTCTAGCAACTCTTAGAATCATAGTTCTCTTCTCAGCAGAATGAGATCTAAAGAGAGCTTTAAATTTAAAAGCAAAAACACCTTCAGGGGGATGTCTCCTGTCTTCCATTGCATATATTTGCCTACTGATGGGAAGATGATGGCTTTAAGCATTCACACACATTTCATTTACTGTCCCTCAGTCATTGAAGTTGGTAACACCTATCACTTCAGTTCACAAGAGAACATGTCAGCCAGCACTGAGGAGTTTAGCATTGGCTGAAGATCTGACCATTGTGTGAGGAAAATGCTATCATGGCCCCCATTTTGCAGACAGGGAAACAGACTTAGAGAAGCTATGGACTTTGAACAAGATCACACAGCCAGAAAAGGGTAAAGGTGTTATTTAGAAGGCAGTATGACTCAAAACTGACTCTGATTTTGCCATGCCAATCAGCCCTGCCTTCTACAGGAGAGAGGACATTGGCACTATTTCGGTGCTATAATCTGTTTTTGCATATTTTCTGGGTCGTTCCCTTTCAGTAAGGTGTACTAATGCACCCATTATCACTGTGCTTAAATCTAGAATCACACATACTCACACTCAGATACAACCCCTATAACATAGTTTTTCCACTTAATTTTCCTGCCTTTAAACAAATCTTTCAACTATCATGTAAGACAATGACTGATATTTTAGCTGTCGTTTTCCTTACATCAACAATAACATTTAAAATGTTTTACATATTTAGAATATTATCACCAAGATTATTTAAAAGTGTATCTCTAACATTGATACCAATGAGACAGTCGACAACTTGATAAATTGATATTAATTTTAAGAAAATGTTTGTCAAAAATGTGGGGGTAGACATTTGTGATCAAATAAAGTCAGATGCAATTAGATACTATAACCCTGTTACGTGAATTTTCTGCTTCTGTGTTCTCCCACTTATCTCCACCGCTGAAATGCCTGTAATGTACAGGTCATTGTCTCAAATTGCTGATTTTACGGAGTCAGTAGGGCATAAAAATATTTTTAAATATCCTGTTAAAAGATGGAAAAGTTAAATGCTGGCTGAACATTTAAGAAATGATAGCTTTAGCATAATTATTATGGTAGTCTCCTATTCCCCCTGTAGATGTTCTTCTTTGACTATACCACAGTTAATACTGCATACACATTTGCTTGTTATAAATTTTATTAGAATAGAAAATAATACATACAGATAACCATAGGATACACACACAGGAATTGAAAGATAAATTTTATACTTTTCAATATGAAACAAAGTACATATCTCATGGAGATATATTGCTAGAAACAACATGAAACAATAGAGCAATCATCTTGAAAACAAAAAAGTATAGGAACATATTATAGGAATTACTAAATAATAAAAAGGTCCAACTTCATTACATGGAGCATAAAATACAAGTACTGGAGAAAGTGTTTCCCTACTTTTTGACTGGAAATAATAACGGTCATATGAAATCTACTAGTCATTCAGACTGTTTCTATATATACAGTATATAAGGACCTTATAGAGAAAGTTATAAATATTTATTGTTTCTGTGAATGATGACTTTATCTTAAATGTAATCTCTAAATGTAAAATAGTGCTTTATGGTGATATCAGAATTGCCCTAATTTTTAAATCTTTCTTGATATCTGTACTGTTTTCAAATTCTGATATCGTTGGAAACACGAACAAGTTCCTGCAAAATGTGAAATTGGCAGGAAAGAGGTAAAAAATTGATTTTGCAATGTTGAATACTCAATCTTCTGATTTTAATTTATTCTTTCTATATTGCTATGAAGTCATGTCTTCAACAATTTTTTGAAAACCACATATTGAAAGACTGAGTCATACATATCAAAGTCAGCGGCATTGCCTTGGTTCTATTACAAATTTAACTCAGGAACTAAAAAGCTTGCCAGACTCACTCAGATAGATGGTGGGATTTCATTAAAAAACCATCTCTGCCATCCAAAAAGAGAGGGTCCCTTAATGGAAGTGGAAATTGAAATGAGGGACTGTGTGGATTTTGTTTAATATTTGGGTTGAGATTCAGGTCATTCCTGATTTTTTCCCCTAGGTTTTAATAAAACCTGAAAGCTTATTCATAGCTGTGAAGGAAACAATTCCTCTTTTAATTTAAAGAAATTTTTTTTTAGAAAGGATAAAATGTGATCATTTGAATTTTAGAATATAACTGAATGAAACAGAATAAAGCTTGAAAAACTGGCTGGCCTTCATGATTTCCATGTGATTAAATAAATTCTTACTAATATTTTGCACAGGTCCATTGCATTCGGGGTGACAAAGCACTTTCACACTTCCTTATTTTAAAAATGAATTCATGGGGCAGAGGCTGATCAGATAGGTACAATTATCTGCATATTTTACAGAGGAATAATTGAGTGGTACAGATAGCAAAGTGATTTGTAAAGTCTCACAACCATTTAGCAGTATACTAAACCAAACATCATTCTTCTAAGCCCCAGAGTAGCATTTTCCAACAATATTCTTTTGAATCACATGTCACTCCCCTCCAACAAGATCATTTTTTAAAATGTATTTTTCATTCTGGGGACTTAAATCAGAATTTCAAAATGGTACTGGTTAAGTCTTTCCAAATTAAAGCTATTATAATGGGAAAATTGCATTTGAATTAAATGAAAGTGTTTTTTAATGTAAAAAGAAATTCTCATGCGTGTGTGTGTACATGTGAGAGTGTGAGTCTTTAACCATAGGCAGTGCTTAAACTCACAGCTTAAGAACATTTATATCAAAAGTCTAAAGTATGTAATATGTAAATTCCTTTGGTTTATCAAGTTAATATTTAAGGCATTTCAGATTCCCTTAAAAGGATTTACTGTGTTTTTAATTATATTCATATTTACCTATAATGAAATAGAAAGTTAAAAATAAGAGTTGAAAAAACATGCATAATCACTGCATTTCATGAAAGCACTTTTTTTTTGGTAACCAATTAACTTTCCAATAAATAATAAAAAGGAGTTAACATCACCACAGGGCATTTACAATAAAGAACAGGACTATAGACATGTAACGTGACATAGGGTGGACATTCGAGATGGCTGAAGTGGATCCTCTTGCATCCATATCTGTCAAAGATGATGAATAGCTCATTAATAAGGATTGTACCAATATGTAATCAAGGTGCTAGAGACTGGATATTTGTGATGTTCCCCCCAAATTCCTTGCTGAAATCCTAACCCTCAATGTCCGTGTATCAGGAGGTGAGGGCTTTTGAGAGGTGATACTGAATCTGCCAGCAACTTGACCGTGGACTTCTCAGACTCCCCTCCAGAACTGAGAGAATTCTATTGTTTATAAGCCACCTGTCTATGTAGTTTTGTTATAGAAGCAAACAGGGACTAAGACACAGAGCAAAAGCAATAACTCTCCTATCAAAACCAAATCACAACATGAACCTATCCTGGTACCACAAGTTGTTATTAGCCTTCATTTTATTTATCAATGTAGCATATGCTAGCTGCCAAGAGTATCTATAAAAACAGTAATATGTTTAAGTTTTCTTAAATGATTCCAGGCTTTGTTCATCTACTATTTTGTAACTTTAATTGAAATTGGAAAAACAACTTAATCATTTTGAAAACAATTAAACTTGATCACAAACAACTTTGAGATAATTCAATGGTTTAATTAAAGAAAGCTTCACTGGGCAAGGGTTTGAAGAGTCTGTGCTTGTTTCTAGTTTATGCATTTCCAGACAAAGTATTACACATAATATAAAACATCGCCTTTTAAAAAAGCAATAAATAAAAGCTCCACTTTCATAGAGATGGCCTTGTGTGGTCACTTGCAAGCTCAGCAAGACAGCAGATGTCAGATGAAAAGGCTACTCTTGACTCAGCAGCCCTAAAATGCTAAAATAATGTCTGTCCCTGCAAAAGCCCAGAACTTACTTCTTTTACACTTGCCACTTTGCCAATACTGTAATGTTAACTCTATGCCTTGCACCATTCGGGGAACAAGAAGCACATATTTGTTATTTTAAAACTTAACAATCATAAACTTAATTTCTAGTTTTGCTCTATTGAAGTGCATACAGTTTTAGAGAGTTCTGTAGTCCAAGATGGGTTTTGTAGATTTTACATTGCAGAGCTTAGTTCTGAGATAAGCAGTTCCTGTTTTCTTAGTATAGCTTTGTTTGTTTTAGTCTAAGTATGGCAGTCTTTACGATTTTACAGAAAGATAGAATTCCTCCAAGTTTTCATATTTCCCTTTCTCTTCAGTTGCTAATGTCTGCCATTTTGTTTTCCAACATTAAAGACAAATGTGTCAGTCTTGATTGCCCAATACTACAGACTAGGCCATGCTAAATGAATGGAAACAGGGAACAAAGTCATTTATGTCACTGAGAACTACAGAATAGCATATGAAGTCAAAATGGGCTTTACAATAGTTAAACTGATGCCAGAAAACTCCAGAGCTGCAATTTAAAGCGAGGATAACATTTATTCTAGCATTGGCACTTGATAAAATATGCAAACCAAAGTCTGTTTCCAATTCTAAACATGTAATTTCTATAGTCAAATAGGTTTTATTTGGGTTTGGAAAGGGAAAATCAGGAAGAACCTCCTTGGAAACTAGAAACAGAATTTTTAAGCAGTCTTTTAGTTTGGCACAGGTAAGTGGTTTAGGACTTTGACAATGTTAATCATTCTATTTAAAGAATTGATTAAGATTTATCTATAATTCGTAGGAGGAAAATAACTAGACTATCAAAGACCTTAAAAGAAATGCTTAGGAAATTCTACTTTTACAGGAGATCCACGGCAACTTTAAGTATAACTCAGAATAAAGAAAAATAATCAAATTAATGAAGTTTTGCTAAATATTTTTTGACATCTTTCCTTCATGCCCTCATTTTTTTCTGCCCTATTTTGCACTCCTATTGAGGGGATCCTCTTGCCCTCATCTCACCTGCCAAAACCTTATTGGCATTTGGATGAAAGTCTTGCTGGAAAGAAAGAATGGACAGAGGGACACTGTTTGACTCGCTATTGGGGACAGTAACAATGACGTCAATAAAGTAAATTATGGCTTCAACCAACTTACTGGTTATTCGTGGAATCCTGATCTGTTCACTACTGGTCCCATCCCCTCCATCTGTTGTGGCCTTGACTTCAATAATGTAGTCCTCTTTAATGGGCAGCAAAAGTTCAGCTGAAGTTTTATTTGTGTTCAGCACTTGCACATTATTTTGACTGCTAGTCCTATAGAAAACCTAAAATGCACGAAAAAAATACACTTACTTGCTATATTGCCCTTTGTTTCCTTCATAGAACTTGTCACTCTGAAATTAACTTATTTTGTTATGTAAGTTAGAATATAAGTTTCTTTCATGGCTCTAACTGTAAGTCTTATATTAGAGGTTAACACATGGTGGAACCATCAGGTTCTCAAAATCAGGGAGGCTGGGGAAGAATGAACTCTCCCATGGAAGAGCTCAGCTGGGTTGCATATTTCTGAGGTTGAAGAGATAAGGCAGGGCCATACTGTATGAAATTTGAATGCCTGACCATAAAATCAGAGCCAATTATTTTTAGTTGTTTCTTAAGTAGTAACCATCAATAGTTGCAAACTAACATACAATTTAGAAACATTGTGTTCAAAATTCCCACTTGAGCAGAGTTCTTTCAATTGAAACTATATTTAAGAAGATATTTTGAAAATTACCCATTTTATGAAAAGCTTGTCAAAATCAGATTACAGAAACCATATCATCAACATTTAGAACAATTCACTTATGCCTAGCTTCTCCTGAAAAGTACTGCCAAAAATAGGAAAATGAAGCATTGCAAATGAGAAAACTTACTTTATATCCTGTTACTTCCGACTCATTCTCCATGGCTTTAACTTGCTCCCAATTAAGTAACACTTTAGTGTCTGTGGCATTCCAAACAACATTTCCTGGTGGCTGACTGGGAGCTTGAAGTGCAAAATGAGAAATTAAAACAGACTGAAGTACACGTGATATTTTACAAGGAGGAGATGATGGCTATTAGAGGAAGCTAATGGAAGTAGAGCGAGATGCCTTTGGTAATGCTTGGTGTAACAGATGAAATCAGAAAAAATAACGGAGTATATAAATTTTCTTTTTCTTTAGAAAGGCATTTTATTCATACACCAAACCGCTGTGACATGTAATTTATCCATGTAACAAACCTGCACATGTATCCCTGAATCCGAAATAACAGTCCAAAAACAAGGCATTTCAATTAATGTATGAGATAATTTATTTTATCAAACTCATTGTATAATTTAGGGCATTTCACACTTAACTGCTCTTACGTCTTCTTGAAAACACGTTGATAGTGGAGATAAGGAAATTCCTTTATCTACCACTAGAGGGCTGCTTGTTGATAAGCCAAAAAAGGAAGGTGGCGGGACCTATTTTGATGCATACAGAGGCTGGAATAAATTGCCAAATGAGATTACAGTTGTGTGAAATGAAGTGTACATGATTCTGGAGCCAGCCTTGTATGATAAGATGGGCAATATGAGAGGCAATCAAAAATAAGAATTACTTAGATTTGTTCCCATGGAGTAATAGCTCTACACACAAAATATTGCAAGAGAGGCTATATTTCAAAGTCTTCATTTTCCAGGCTTAAATCAACTTTTGAGAAAAATAAGGCAAAACACTAAAAAGTTAATGAGAATCCCATTAGAGGATTAATGAAACTCTCTGAGGTTTCTAAACTTGGATTCATAATTTAGTTCCTTTTCATGAACACTGCATTGTAAACTCATGCTAAGGGGTGAGGGTGTTAGGGGATGAGTGATAGCATTTGTCAATAGCAACACAGACAGTGCACTGGAAAAACCAGTTTCTTGTCAATAACAACAACGAACATAATATTATTCATTCATCAACAGCATCACAATTGCCCTCAGTGTTGAAATATACTGTATGTATATATTTAACTACAGAATGTGATTTGGCTAACTGAATTTGTAATGGAAAAAATGATATAAGAGATTGGCTATCCAGAGAAATTTCTAAACATTGTTGACTCATGCCATAGGGGAAATAGAGCTGAACTTACAGATAGGAAGAACTCAAATACATTTATGAGTTTAATGACACCAAACAAGATTGCATTCATTCTCTGTGGATTTCTTTTCTTATTGTCTCTTTTACCACTATTCTGCGTTGCCTTTAAAATTCTGTGATGTGGGTATTCACAATGAGTTCAGGTCAGCTAAGACTGTCTGAACTGCAGTGCTCTGATAACAACAACAACAGAATATAGGAGCTGCTTAGGGTTGAAATACTAATGATCATATCCTGGTTACTCAAATAATATGAACGTACAATTTTTAGAACATTTTCCAAAGTCAGTGATTCCCTGTGGCCTAACAGCACTATAAAAGGACAGGCTTGGTTTGGTGAAGCTGAGATATAACACAGCATGGTTTGTTCTAATAAAAGGTGTGTGTTTGGAGGTTACAGAAAGTTTGAGTAATTTTGGTCAAATCACCTATGCCAACATCAGCCTCGAGGGAGAAACAACTGCAAATAGAACACTGGGGTTTACCTTGTACGAATCACAATATAGGGAGCTGAATGAGTTCAGCCTGAAATGAATACTTTTTGAAAAGACAAAAAGGAAAAAAAAAAAAAAGGAAAAGAAAGAGGAAACAAGAGGGTCTAATTTTACTCTTTTTGAATCATACTACTGTTTCCTAAGTGTCAGATAGTCATTTATCATTTTTGTCATGGTTTGCTATTTAAGAAAAAAACTTGGTTTAAGAAAAATTAAACATCTATTTTCGCTTAATCTCAATAATATTCACACAATAATTAGCTTGATACACTAGTTACATTTTTGGGCACTCTCTAAAATAAATGAATTTAATGCCTCAGAGAAAAATTTAAAATTTTAAAAATGTTCACAAATGACCTTATAATTATCTCTTACCATCATTGGTAAGAATAACACTATTTGAGAAATTTTGGACTAGGTATACTTTCATTCATATTCAAAACGCTATTATTGTTAATAACTGATACTTAGTAAACATCTACAATGTATTAGGCATTGTAGAATGTGCTTTAATCTAATTTACTTAATCCTCATTATATTGCATTATAATAATGCCCATTTCTGTACATACATCATCTGGACCCAGAGAGTTAAAATTTAAAAAGATTGTATAAGCATGTTCATGACAGCATTATTCACAATAGCCAAATGTGGAAGCAGCCCAACTGTCCATCAAAAGATGGATGGATGAACAAAATGGGGTATTTACCTATAATTGAATATTATTCAGCCTTAAAAATATAAAATCTTGACACATGCTATAACATGGATGAACCTTGTGGACATTATACTAAGTGAAATAAGCCAGATACCCAAAGACAAATACTTCATAATTCTACTTGAGATATTCAGAATAGTCAAAAATTCATAGAGATAGAAAATAAAATGTTGGTTGCTAGAAGCTGGTGGAGGGGAAAATGGAGAATTTCTTAATGAGTATGAAGTTCCAGTTCTGCAGGATGAAAAGGGTTCTAGAGATCTATTGCACAGAAATGTAAAATACTTAACACTATCGAACTGTATGTTTTAAAATGGTTAGTATGGTAAATTTTATGTTAAGTGTACTTTACTACAATCAAAGGTTTAAAAAAGCTTGCTAAGATATACAACTAGTAAGAAGTATTACGTGGATTCAAACTAGCTCTGTTTAAATCCTGTGCCCCTTGAGAGGATTATGCTTCTCTGCCTAACTCTCACTGATGTTGGCCTTGGCTATGGAACTTGTGTAGGCGGCCTACTGCGTGTAGGCAGGCATAATTTTCCTTCTCACTGGCATCCCATAGACATAGGACTTCACCAAAGGACTTGCTTCAACCAATGGAATGTGGACAAAAGGGAAATAAGCCACCTCCAAGTGGCAGCTATAAAAATCATGGAAGAGCATGGTTTGCTTTTCTCTCTGCTATTAGATTGACTGACATGTCTCAGAGATCGGCTCCTCCATTATTCTGGGTTCAGAAATGAAGACAGAATGGATCAGATATGAATCTCACTCATGATGAACATATAGTATGAGTTGAAAAAAATAAGTACAGTTTCAGGCCACTGAGGTTTAGGGGTTTGGAGTACCTTACTCTGGACTAGCCTGATCTGAAATAGCTACTAACCAGTAGTTTAGATAGCTTTGAAACAACACAATGAACTTTTGTAAAGTTAAGGAGTCAAGTAATGAAGCAGGAATGAGCAGGAGATAGTTGATATCCTAACTTCTGGGACTTCTAATTTTACTTTTGTATTTGAATCTGCATAGAAGTGGAATCCAGAATAGGCTGACTGAGTTCCAAATTTTGGTGGACCTAAATTGATAGTCCACATTTTGAAATTTTTTGGAAATCATTTGTCGACGTTCATATCCTACCGGTTTTTCCTGCCAATTTCTACTGTTGGCAGCATGTTAAAGTAGAAAAAAACTAGTAAAAACTAATTCTAGTAAAGTGGTGACATATCACTATATTTATATCACAACACTAATCGATAGGATAGATATAATCATTTAAGTAATTTTAAGTGTTACGTAACAAAATAACTTTCTCTCTAGAGGTTTTTATTATGGTTGTTCCTTAAGCACCCATCGTGATCCTCTGTGCACTTGATTTTCAGATTCCTCAACATCAGCTTCATAGATTTTACTTATTCTGTAGACACTTGCCTGAAAACAAGTGATTACTATCATATAACCAAGATTAGATGAAGCTGGGAAGCTGGGAATATAACGCATGTTTATCCACAGGAACATGGCTAAATTATGGTGTTCATCACAATGGAATATCATCCATGGGTAGTTATGGTACAGTATACAGGTAACCAAATACACAGAATAATCTCCACTTTATAACAGAAACTGTCAGAGAACCGAAGTCTGGAAGGAAAGAAAAATGATATTAATCATGGTATTTCTGAGTGAAAGTATTATGAGTGATTTCTTTTCTCTATAATTTCTTTTTTCCCCAAATTTTCTACAATGAATGTTTTCTGTTATATAATAAAAAGCAGAGGCTGTTAAAATAAAGAATATTATTGCATGGAGTTTTCAATGGTGATGTCTCATAGTGGTAACAGTGAAGCTGGCATTTACTTTCAAAATATAAAATTTTAAGAACATATGCTTGCTGTGATTAATTATACCAAACCCAGTATGTTTCTCAACTCTTTTTCCTGGCCACCTGATGGCAATAAGATGACTTACATGATATAAAGTTGTTGTAACCAGTAGCTAGAAGTTACACTTAGCACTCAGATTTCACTTGAGATGACTATTAACATTTGTAACTAAGTTGCTTAAACATGTGGCATTGTGCAACAATCATGTCATCAAAAGCAAAAGCCAATTCTGTGCACTCTCCCCCTCACCAATAATAAGATACAATTGTTTTGGAATCACTGAAAACTATTATAAATGGATCTAATTTCTTATCAAAAGGAATTGACACAATGTTTCAAAACACAACAAAAACAACTACTTTTTAACTCATCTGAAACCCAACCTACAGTGCCAGGCAAGGTCTTTCTTTGATTTTTGGTTTCAGTGTCTGGGAACTTCCTTGATCAAAAGTTCTCCTTTAGATCAATTGTCTAGAGCAGGGGTGTCCAATCTTTTGGCTTCCCTGGCTCACAAGAGAAGAAGAACTGTTTGGGGCTGCACATAAAATGCACTAACACTAACAGTAGCTGATGAGCTTTAAAAAAATATCACAAAATAATCTCAATGTTTTAAGAAAGTTTACAAATTTGTGTTGGGCTGCATTCAAAGCCGTCCTGAGCCACATGTGGCCCGCCGGCTGTGGGTTGGACAATCTCAGTCTAGATCTTGGTCACAGGCAAGAGGGGTAGATTTTCAAAAAAGTGCCAAGGCTCTTACAAAATAAAGTTCCTAAGTTTTACACATTTAGTTAGAGATTTTACCTGATTCTGTATTGGCAGAAACTTCCTGTTTGAGTATGGTACAGTTTAAAATTATATTGTTACCTTTGTTATCTTTCTTCAGAATTTATAAAACCAAGAATAACTGTGCTGAAGCCCACAGACAAGGGAAAAAACCTCCTAAATCTGAGGAATGCACATGAACAGGCTTGTATTCCATGATCATATGCGTGATTTTTGCTATGTCATATAGAACCATGATTAGGTCACATGCACTGTGAGATGTGACGCACAGAAAAGCCAACAAATAGCATTCAGTCACCTGCAGAAAAACTCCCTTTTAATCTTCCCATGGCTTGAAGAAAAAGTTAGACTGGGGGATAGCAGGTCTTTATTATCCCCTCCATACTAACATCACAAACAAAGAGGGAGTGGGCTTGGAGGTTTCTATAGGCAAGAAAATGCTCCTAGCATTTAAAAAGGAGGGTGGCCTATATTTCATTGTACT
This sequence comes from Cacajao melanocephalus, assembly GCA_963573385.1. Classification (NCBI taxonomy): domain Eukaryota; kingdom Metazoa; phylum Chordata; class Mammalia; order Primates; family Pitheciidae; genus Cacajao; species Cacajao melanocephalus. The sequence continues at coordinate 47,522 of CAUYLG010072857.1, read as the reverse complement.
TATTAACCTTATTATTTGTATTATTAAACTGTATTATTAATGTTTTCATTGTATTATTAAACTTCTTATTTGGTTAACATTTATGTATGGCAATGATACTGGTTCTCTATTTCTCAGATAAAATGTTAGTTTCCATTTTTAAAAAAGGTATCTAAGTAAAAATAGGTCAATTTTTAAGAAAAAATAGTAGGTAAACACTAATAGAAAAGGGTGAAAGAAATGGCAAACTAGGTGGATCACATATGAAATTTGGGAAACTGTGTAATAATGTGTATCCTGAGCCAAAATCTAGACTGGATGATTATACAATTAAGTCATATATATGAAAATTTTAGAACTTCTAAATTATTGTTTGAGGTAGGATTAGTCATTTAATAAAAACCCTCTGAAATATTCAGCCTCATTCTTACAGTGCTTGCCTTTTTCACTTTTCCTTTTCACTTCCTGAAGACACACCTACTTGGAACTGATCATGGCAAATGGGAGGCAGGGCTAGACTGCAGCTCCGACTCAGATGGACACAGCAGTGTGTGGAGGCTTGCACTGTGCAATTTAGCTCCAAAATGACTGGAGGAATAAAACAGGAAACCCAAGAGGACCCAAAGACCCTCTGAAGGAAGTGGATTGCTCCTGCAAGACCCAGGAGACACCCAAAACACTCTGAGTGCTCAAACTGTGGAAGTGGGAAAGAGAGGTCCTCTAGCCCCAAACACAAACCCCCACTGGGGAAACTGAGGTCAAGTTTATGCTAGAAGATTCTGACCTTACCTGGAGCCGAGAGCTGAGTCACTTTAGAGAGCTGAGCAAAATACAAGGGTCGAGAAAGCAGTGGAAGTGGCTCTGTGAGTTCGCTGGGTCCCCAAGCAGGCCATTCCTGCCTGGCATCACAGGGATCCTTCAGGAGGGTGGCCAGAGGAATGGCCAAAACACCACAAGGAGAAGGAAATCTCCAGCTGAACTCTGTAATAATTTGAACTGGTTGAGAAGCCTCCTGGCCAGAACTTGAGAGAGGGAGTTAATTTGGTGTGCAGGTTTCACAGGTTGGGGAAGAATTAGGGCCCTTTTCTTTCCCAGCTAGGAGGTGGGTAGCCTGGGGAAACTTCTCATCCCTGCCTGCCCATTGCTTGGAAACAGACTTGGTGCTGTCAGTGGGGACACGGTGGGAGTGAGACCAGACCTTTGGAATGTGTGGGAGCTGCGTGAGGCCTGTGATTACTGGCTTTCCTCTACTTCCTGTACAAACTGAATGACTCAGCAGAGGCAGCCATAGTCCTCCTAGGTACATAACTCCATTGACCTGGGAACCTCACCCCTATCCGCCACAGCAGCCACAGAAAGATCTGCCCAAGGAGAGTCTGAGCTCAGACACACCTAGTCCTGCCCCCACCTGGTGGTCCTTCCCTACTCACCCTGGTAACTGAACACAAAGGGCATATACTCTTGGGAGCTCTAGGGCCCTGCCCACCGATGATGGTTCCTCTCCATACTACCATAGCTGATGCTGTCTAGAAAGCACCACCTTGCAGTAGGAGGCCAACTAGCACAAAAATAGAGCACTAAACCACCAAAGCTAAGAACCCTCACAGAGTCCATTTCACAGCCCTGCCACCTCCACTGGTATCCATGGCTGAGAGACTCATAGTTTAAAATGGTTTACATCATAGGACTCTATGCTATGCAGACAACTCCCAGTACCAGCCTGAGCCTGGTAGACATGCTGGGTAACTAGAGCCAGAAGAGAGACAACAATCACTACAGTCTGGTTTTCAGAAAGTCACATCCATAGGAAAACGGGGCAAGTACTATATCAAGGGAACATGGTGAGACAGAAGAATCTGAACAACAGGCTTCAGCCCTAGACTTTCCCTCTGACAGAGGCTACCCAAATGAGAAGAAACCAGAAAATCAACTCTGGTAATATGACAAAACAAGGTTCTTTAATACTACCCAAAAAAAATCACACAAGCTCACCAGCAATGGATTCAAATCGAGAAGAAATTCCTGACTTACCAGAAAAAAGAATTCACTAGGTTAGTTATTAAGCTAATCAGAGAAGCACCAGAAAAAGGTGAGGTCCAATGCAAGGAAATCCAAAAAATGATACAGTGAAGTGACGGGAGAAACATTCAATGAAATAGATAGCATAAATAAAAAACAATAAAAACTTCCAGAAACACTGGAGACATGTATAGAAATGCAAAATGCTCTGGAAAGTCTCAGCAATAGAATTGAACAAGTAGAAGAAAGAAATTCTGAGCTCTAAGATAAGATCCTTAAATTAACCCAATCCACCAAAGACAAAGAAAAAAGAATAAGAAAATATGAACAACGTCTCCAAGAAGTCTGGGATTATGTTAAACAACCAAACTGAATAATAATTGGAATTCCTAAGAAGAGCAATCTAAAAGTTTGGAAAACATATTTGGGGTGATAATCAAGGAACGCTTCCCCAGTCTTGTTCAAGACCTAGACATCCAAATACAAGAAGCAGAAAGAACACCTGGGAAATTCATCACAAAAAGATCATCACCTAAGCACATTGTCATCAGATTATCTAAAGTTAAAAGAAAGAAAAGAATCTTAAGAGCTGTGAGACAAAAGCACCAGGTAACCTATACATGAAAACCTATCAGATTAACAGCAGATTTCTTAGCAGAAACCCTGTAAGCTAGAAGGGACTGTGGCCTGATCTTCAATCTCTTCAAACAAAACAACTACCAGCCAAGAATTTCGTGTCCAGTGAAAATAAGCATCATATACAAAAGAAAAATCAAGTGTTTTTCAGCAAATGCTGAGAGAATTTGCCACTACCAAACTGCCACTACAAGAACTGCTAATTGGGATACTGAGGTGGGCTAAGCACAAGGTCAGGAGATCAAGACCATCCTGGCCAACATAGTAAAACCCCATCTCTATCAAAAATACAAAAAATTAGCCAGGTGTGGTAGCACACACTTGCAGTCCCAGCTACTTGGGAGGCTGAGGCAGAAGAACTGCTTCAACCTGGGAGGTGGAGGTTGTTACAGTGAGCCAAGATAATGCCACTGCACTCTAGCCTGGGTGACAGAGTGAGACTCCATCTCAAAACAAACAAACAAACAAACAAACACACACACACTGCTAAAAGGAGCTCTACATCTTGAAACGAATCCTGGAAATACATCAAAAGATAACCTCTTTAAAGCATAAATCTCATAAATCTCACAGGATCTACAAAACAGAAATACAATTTAAAAAAAACCAGGTACACAGGCAACAAATAGCATGATGAGTGAAATAGTACCTCACACCTCAATATTAACATTGAATGTAAATGGCCTAAATGCTCTATTTAAAAGATACAGAACTGCAGAATGGATAAGAATTCACCAACCAACTACCTGCTGCCTTCAAGAGACTCACCTAACACATAAGGACTCACATAAACTTAAAGTAAAGGGCTGGAAAAAGATATTTCATGCAAATGGGCATGAAAAGCAAGCAGAAGTAGCTATTCTGATATCAAACAAAACAAACTTTAATGCAACTGCAGTTTAAAAAGACTAAGAGGGACATTATATAATGGTAAAAGGCCTTGTCGAACAGGAAAATATCACAATCCTAAACATATATGCATCTAACACTGGAGGTCCCAAATTTATAAAACAATTACTAATACACCTAGGAAATGAGACAGACAGCAACACAATAATAGTGGGGGCCTTCAATACTCTACTGACAGCACTAGACAGGTCACCAAGACAGAAAGTTAACAAAGAATCAATGGATGTAAACTATACCTTGGAACAAATGGACTTAACAGTTATATACAGAACATTCCATCCAACAACCACAAAATACACATTCTATTCAACAGTGAATGGAACTTTCTCCAAGATGGATCAAATAATAGGTCACAAAATGAACTTCAATAAATTTAAGAAAATTAAAATTATATCATATACTCTCTCAGACCACAGTGGAATAAAACTGGAAATAGGTTCCAAAAGGAACCTTTAAAACCATGCAAATACATGAAAAGTAACCTGCTCCTGAGTGAACATTGGGTCAAAAATGAAATCAAGATGGAAATTAAAAAATTCCTCAAACTGAACGGCAATAGTGACGCAATCTACCAAAACCTCTGGGATACAGCAAAGGCAATGCTAGGAGGAAAGTTCATAGCCCTAAACACCTCCATAAAAAAGACTTAAAGAGCATAAACTGACAATCTAAGGTCACACCTCAAGGAACTAGAGAAACAAGAACAAACCAAACCTAAATTCAGCAGAAGAAAGGAAATAACCAAGATCAGAGCATAACTAAATAAATTTAAACAAACAAAAAATACAAAATATAAATGAAACAAAAATCTAGTTATTCAAAAAGATAAATAAAATTGATAGACCACTGGCAAGATTAATCAAGAAAAGAAGAGAGAAAATCCAAATAAACCTCACTAAGAAACGATATGGGACATATTACAACAGACACCACAAAAATACAAAAGAACATTCAAGGCAACTATGAACTCCTTTACTCACACAAACTAGAAAACCTAGAAGAGATGGGTAAATTCCTGGAAAGATACAACCCTCCTAGCTTAAATCAGGAAGAATTAGATACCCTGAACAGACCAATAACAAGCAGTGAGATTGTAATGGTAATTAAAAAATTACCAACTAAAAAAGTCCAGGACTAGACGGATTCACAGAGAATTCTACCAGACATTCAAAGAAGAATTGGTATCAATCCTGTTGACACCATTCCACAAGATAAAGAGGAAACCCTCCCTAATTCATTCTATGAAGCCACCATCACCCTAATATGGAAACTAGGAAAGGACATAACTGAAAAAGAAAACTACAGAACAATATCCTGTTAAACATGGATGTTAAAATCCTTAACACAATACTAGCTAACAGAAGTCCAACAACATATGAAAAAGATAATCCACCATGATCAAGTGGGTTTCACACCAGGGATGCAGTGATGGTTTAACATACCCAAGTCAATAAATGTGATACACCACAGAAACAAAATTAAAAACACAAATCACATGATCATCTCAATGGATGCAGAAAAAGCATTTGACAAAATCCAGCATCCCTTTATAATTAAAACTCTCAGGAGAACTGGCACACAAGGGACATACCTCAATGTAATAAAAGCCATCTATGACAAACCCACGGCCATTTATATTGAATGGGGAAATGTTTTAAGTATTCCCTTTGAGAACTGGAACAAGACAAAGATGCCCACTCTCACCACTCCTCTTCAACTTAGTATTGAAAGTCCTAGCCAGAGCAAGCAGACAAGAAAAAGAAAGGGCATCCAAATTGGTAAAGAGGAAGTCAAACTGTCACTGTTTGCTGATTATATGGTCATTTACCTTGAAAACCCTAAAAAGTCCTCCAGAAAGCTCCTGGAACTAGTAAAATAATTCAGCAAAGTTTCTGGATACAAGATTAATATACACAAATCAGTATTTTTTCTATATAACAATAGCAACCAAGCAGAGAATCAAATCAAGAACTCAACCCCTTTTACAATAGCTGAAAAAAAAATCAGAAATACACCTAACCAAGAAGGTGAAAGACCTCTAAAAGGAAAACTACAAAATACTGCTGAAAGAAATCATAGATGACACAAACAAATGGAAACACATTCCATGCTCACAGATGGCTAGAATCAATATTGTGAAAATGATCATACTGTCAAAAGCAATCTACAACTTCAGTGCAATTCTCATCAAAATACCACCATATTCTTCACAGAATTAGAAAAAATAATTCTAAAATTCATATGGAACCAAAAAAGAGCCCACATAGCCAAAGCAAGACTAAGCAAAAAGAACAAATCTAGAAGCATCACATTACCTGATTTCAAACTATATTATAAGGCTATAGTCACCAAAACAGCATGGTACTGGTACAAAAATAGGCACATAGACCAATGGAACAGAATAGAGAACCTGGAAATAAACCCAAATACTTAAAGCCAAATGATCTTTGACAAAGCAAACAAAAACATAAAGTGGGAAAGGACTTTTTCAACATCATTTTCAACAAATGATGCTGGGATAATTGGCTAGCCACATGTAGGAGAATAAAACTGGATCCTTATCTCTCACCTTATACAAAAATCAACTCAAGATGGATTAAGGACTTAAATCTAAGACCTGAAACTATAAAAATTCTAGATGATAACATTGGGACAATCCTTCTAGACATTAGCTTAGGCAAGAATTTCATGACCAAGAACCCAAAAGCAAATGCAATAAAAACAAAGATAAATAGCTAGGGCTTAATCAAACTAAAGAACTTTTGCACGGGAAAAGGAACATTCAGCAGAGTAAACAGACAATCTACAGAGTGGGAGAAAATCTTCACAATCTATTCATCTGACAAAGGACTAATATCCAGAATTTACAAGAAACTCAAGCAAATCAAACGCAGGAAAAAAACCAAACAATCCCATGTAAAAGTGGGCAAAGGACATGAACAGACAATTCTCTAAAGAAAATACAGAAATGGCCAACAAACATATGAAAAAATACTCAACATCACTAATGATCAGGGAAATACAAATCAAAACCACAATGCAATACCACTTTCTTCCTGCACGAATGACCATCAACAAAAAATCAAAAAACAGTAGATGTTGGCATGGATGCAGTGATTAGGCAACACTTCTACAATGATGTGGGAATGTAAAGTAGTACCACCACTTTGGAAAACAGAGTGGAGATTTCTTGATGAACAAAAATAGAACTACCATTTGATCCACGAATCCCACTACTGGGTATCTACCCAGAGGAAAAGAAGTCATTATACGAAAGAGATACTTGCACACACATGTTTATAGCAGCACAATTCGCAGTTGCAAAATAGTGGAACCAACCCAAATGTCCATCAATCAACAAGTGTATAAAGAAACTGTAACATATACAAATGATGGAATATTACTCAGCCATAAAAAGGAATGAATTAATGGCAATTGCAGTGCCCTGGGTGAAGCTGCAGACTATTATTCTAAATGAAGTAACTCAGGAATGGAAAACCAAACATTGTATGTTCTCACTGATAGGTAGGAGCTAAGCTATGGCTATGCAAAGGCATAAGAATGGTACAATGGACTTTGGGGACTTGTTGGGGGAAGGTTTGGAGAGGACAAAGGATAGGAGACAACAAATAGGGTGCTGTGTATACCACTTGGGTGATAAGAACTTACTCATGTAACCAAACACCACCTGTACCCCCACTAACCTATGAAAAAATATAAAATAAAATAAAAAATAAAAGTCACAACGGTTGAAACTACGGAAATAGAGAGAAGAAGGATGATTACCGGGGGCTGGGAAGGGTAGTGAGGGGTTTGGGATGGTGGGGGTAAGTGGAGATTAATGGGGACAAAAAAAATAGAAAGAATGAATAAGACCTACTATTCGATAGCATAACAGGGTGGTTATAGTCAATAATAACTGTACTGTACATTTTAAAATAACTTAAAGGGTGTAATTACGTTGTTTGCAATTCAATGGCTAAATGTTTGAGGGGATGGATACTCCATTCTTCATGATGTGCTATGTCACATTGCGTATCTGTATCAAAACATATCACATACCCCATAAATATCTACACCTACAATATACCCACAAAAATTAAAAAATAAACAAATAAATAAATAGTTGTATTTTTTAAAAAGGCATGCTTACTTCATTTCTTTAAATTCAGGTAACTGATTTTGGCTCCACTTACATGGATAAGCATTTCATTTAGAAAAGCAAAAACTAAAATGCAAAAGTGATTGTATCATTTGGTATTCCTCTATTTCTCCAAGTAGACTCACACATACAATAATTAGTGAAGACATAAAAAGAGAACCCTTATTCCAAGGGAGTCTGGGCATGTGTTCTAGGCCAGGTAAGTTTTTCTCACAACTGGAAACAATTGGTTGTTCACCCAAAATGAATCAATGAGAAGCCTACTTAGTTCTGAGTACAATAACCAGAAAGAAGCTGCCCACCTTTCCCAGTGTTTTTGGCCGAGAGACAACAGTCCTCTTGAGGTGCTGGTGGCAATCTTTCTACCACAAAGAGAGAACTTGGTTACAGAGATGCTGCCATGGAGCAGAGACAGTGATGGAGAGAGTCATTGTTCAACAAATACTTATTGGGCACTGACTATGATTACTTAAACACTGGAGTAGCGCTCTGGGGACAGGGCAATGATCAAACCAGGCCAAAGCTCTGCCCTGAAGGGGCTGATGCTACGGCTAAGGTAGGCTGGGAAGACAACGATACAATGAGTACGAGATACTGTATGTGTGGTAGCTCTGAGACTATGCACAAGGATAAACCAGGGAAGGAGAGGAGGGTGTCAGGAAAGGTGGAACTGTAGTCAGGTAGCACCCAGGTGCTATCTGAGTGATGACCTGGAAGAAATGGGCAAGTGTGTTTTGTGGGTATGTGGAGGAAGAGCTTTCGAGATACAGGAAACAGTGCATGCAGAGGTCCTGAAGTAAAGTGTAATGAACAAGGCGGAAAATAATAGGAAATGCGTCAGAACAGAGACTGGGGAATGGACTGTATAAGGCCTCGTTGGGCATTTTAAGGATTTAGCATTTATCTGTAGTGGGAATGGGAAGTAACAAAAAGGTTCTGAACAGGGAAGTGACATTTTCAGGATGTCAGGGCAAAGGTAAAACCAGGATGAACAGTGAGAGGCCAGGAGAGAGCCGGAGGCAGCTTGCCTCGGTGTGGCAATAATGTAAGATGTGGTATATTATTTTCTGTTTGTTCGTTTTGTTTTTGAGACAGGGTCTCACTCTGTTGCTCACACTGAAGTGCAGTGGCACAATCATAGTTCACTGCAGCCCTGATCTCCCAGGCTCAAGCAACCCTCCCGGCTCAAGTAATCCTCCCACCTCAATCTCCCAAGTAGCTGGGACTACAGGCACATGCCATCACACCCAGTTAACTTTCTTACACTTTTCTCCATCTCAGCATAATGAGACAGAGTGTCACTATGTTGCCTAGGCTGGTCTCGAACTTCTGGACTCAAGCAATCCTCCCACCTTGGCCTCTGAAAGTGTTGGGATTACAGGGGTGAGCTCCCATGCCTGGCCAGAAGTGGTAAATTCTTGATAAATCTAGAAGTAGGATTTAGTGTAGGGTATAAAAGAAAAACACTCTAGGGTGACTGAGATTTTTGGCTTGAGAAACTGAAACAATGCAGTGAAATTTACAGAAACGGGGACTATCACAGAAGAGAAAGGATTTAAATGGGCTGGAAGGAGCAACCAAGAATTCAGTTTTATTCCACTTGAGATCTTACTACATGACTCTGGTGAATGTTGTTTGAGTGTCTGCATCCATTCATACTGAATGTCAGAATTACCACTTGACTTTTTGATGGTACAAAGCAGACTATTTATCCTACAGATTATTTCTTACAAACTCTGAACATAAAATTCTCAATGTTTCTTTTTAGAAACTAACACATCTTATCATTTTTAAGCCATCTGAAAATTTTCCTCATCAGCCCCTTGAGATGGAAGATGCTGTTAAGGGTTCGCTCTCTTTCAGCGGCAAGTGACAGAAACCCATCTTACATGATCTAAGGAGGCTAATTAGTGTTTCACTTAAAAATGCTTTTAAAAAACACAAGTATTTAGATATCAAAAATTAAGAGTTTAATGGAAGCTACAGTACTTAACTTGAGAATCCTTGTGTTATTTTACATTAATCAGAAATGCCATCTAAAATCTGTACTGCTTTAAAGCCTTGCATACAAAATTCCATCATCATGAGTACATGAAACTCACAAATTTTAAGTGAGATGGCAAAAGACTGCAGCATATTTTGGATTCACAATGTGCAGTCAAGAGGAAGTACATTTGATTAATAATAGCACTTGAGGTTCAGCTTGCTTTTTTAGGTTTCATTCATCCATTCAATATTTAATATGCTGCTCCCATGTGCTAGGTTTGTGCTGGGCACTGCGGCTGGGTAAATAAGACAGAGGACTCTTTCCCTGTAAAGTTTAGAATCCGTAGGGGAAGAGAGATAGCAAGCAGATAATCAAAAGCGTTATGTTAGCTCTTTATGCTCAAGGCAGAGGAGTAATTCTCTTCATAGTGCTAATCACAAGAGGCTTACCAAAATTCTTAAATAGGATTTGCAGTTAAACCATGTCAAAGCTTAGGATGACTATTAAGAGCTACCAGTAACAATACTATTAATGGCTTTAAGAGATTCTGTTTTACTTGTAATTTTGGTACATATTTAAAAATTATTAACATAAAACTTAAAAATTAACATGTTCTTTACATGCCATTTTAGGATGACTGGAGATTTTAATGATCTATATGAATTTCCCACCTAACATAGGAAATTGTTTGTAATAGCATCTACAGATCAACCTAAAGACTCCAGTTGAACTGTGGCAATAGCAGAGCATTGTTTTTGAGAGATTTCATTTAGTTGCTGGAATTCCCACAAGCTTAAGTGTCATGAGCACAGAAGCCATGACCACCTGTGATCATCTTACCCAGTTCCTAAGCACAGAGCAAAATCACAATAAATAAAGATATTAAATGAGTGATGTAATTCTAACAATATGGCTGAAAGAGAGGATACCATAGTGTTTAAGACTATGGATTTGGACACCCATCCTGTTACTTACTCTGCAATCTCAGTACAGTTATATGACTTCCACATGCCTCAGCTTCCTCCTCTCTAAAGTAAGCATACTAAAACCTTCATGTCATGATATTGCTGTGAGAACTAAGAATACCTGAAAATCACTTAGAACCATGACTGGAAACTGCTCAGTAAGTGTCAATCATAATTATCATCATCAGTGTTATGTGCAAATTTCTACTTTAGATTGGGTGTTTATATGCTATCTATAAATTATAAAGGGATTTTAGTTCTTTTTAAAATTTTAATTCATTCATTGTAGGTTATTATGACATTTCTATTGATTTCTAATCAGTCTCTTCCTTCTGTCTTATCAATTCACTAAGTTCTTCACTGATTCCACTATGATGTTACACTATCTTTTAAAATCATAATTTCCTAGCAAGTAATCACATCATTATTAAGTCAGAGAAAAAAGCCAGATAAATTTGTTTGCATATATTTTTGCAATCAGAATTTTTGATTGATGCTGTGTTTGGAATATATAAATAATGATGTATATTTAGACCATATTAATTCAGTAAGAATTGTTGAGACAACCAAACATATTTGGCAAAGAGTTGTAAATACAGAATTTTGTTTCTGTGTTTCCAAACCCATGTGCTCCTTGGTTTAATAGCAACTAAGTGGTATGAAAAAGAGGTAGATCAGACTTCCTCTAATAATTAGATAAGGACCATGTTAAATTGGTACATTAGTTGGTTGCTTACAAATGGGTCTTGCTATAGAAAATCAAATGGTTTGTTGCTAAACTTGGGCTCTGCAATGCTCACTGTCCTAGCCAATTGTTAGCCACATTCTTTTTTCTATAGATAATCAAAAGATCAACACACAAACTTCTCTAATAAGATCTACACCGGTTAATTAACATCGCAAGTAGTAGAATTACGTCTTACATTACTTTAAGTTAACCATAAAAAACACTAGCCAATCATATTCAATTATATATTATTGGAGTTCTTTGCAATTTTAGACAAAAAATGTATGTTTTCAAAAACAATGGAAATGATATATGGAAACAGAAATGCATCAGTGAAATTAGCAAGCAAGCATAGAAACTGTCTTACTCTTACCAAAAGTTAGTTAAGCAAATATTTTTATTCAATTAAGAAATCTGAGGCTGGGCATGGTGGCTCACACCTGTAATCCCAGCACTTTGTGAGGCCGAGGCGGGCGGATCACGAGGTCAAGAGATCAAGACCATCCCGGCCAACAAGGTGAAACCCCATCTCTACTAAAAACTAGAAAAATTAACTGGGTGTAGTGATGCACGTCTGTAGTCCCAGCTACTTGAGAGGCTGAGGCAGGAGAATCGCTTGAACCAGGAAGCGGAGGTTGCAGTGAGCTGAGATTGCGTCACTGTACTCCAGCTTGGACAACACAGCGAGACTCCATCTCAACAACAACAAAAAAAAAAAAAAAAAAAAAAAGAGAGAGAGAAAGAAATATGAAAATAAGAAAACAATTTTCTGCAAGTAAAAGTATCACTGTGTGTAAATTACCTAATCCCTTCAAGCTATGCTTTCATCACCTTCAAAATAGAGATAACAATAGCACCTACCTCTTGGGGGTAGTTATGAGGATTAAATGGGGAATGAGCATAAATTACTTAGTGTTTTCAATCACCATTTGCTACGATGATGACAATGACAATGGTAACTCAAACATCTGCATTGTGAGTAAGTACCAATACAACACAATGATTAAATGTATACTACGCTATTAGATTAACCGAAATATGTGTGGAACATTCCAAATTGTAAAACATTGACTTTCTTGTAGATTAATTTAATTATAACTCATAATTGGAGCTGGGGAATTTACCTGTGAATATATAGCTAACTAAAACTCAGCTTTGAAAGCAACACTGACAACTCTGGTTAGATTTTTAAAGTATCAATACGTTCACATGGACCATCATCTTCTTCATCTTATGCTGATACCATTTAATGCACATTGCCATTTTTTTGAATGATGTAGAAAAGAAAGGTAAAGAAGGAAAAATCATAATTGATTCTTCAGCATTAACTTTAACTTATTCATGCTTATCAGAAATCCTCAAGCTTTGGGAAACTAAAAATACATGAAAGTAAATCTAACTAAGATTATCATATTTTAAAAGAAAAGGGGATAGATTTAACCTAACACCCCACACTAAGGTTTTTTCAAAAGTGCACATTCATTTTCACAGGGAGTCTCTACCTAAAGATTTAGGGATATCATGAAGACAAGGGTATGTGTAGCTCTGAGTATTAAGGCTTTGGAGTTAGGTTTATATCATCTGGTGAGATTAATGACTTGCGTTGTCCATTTGAAATGATGTAGAAGGCTATCATTTTTAATGCAAACTATTTTCCTTGCCATTCAAAGAAATCAGCATATACTTACGCGTTTTCTTGGTGGTTGCGTTCACTGTGGCACTAAAGGGCCCGGCGCCAGCGCTGTTGTAAGCCCGGACAGCTGTGTAATAGGCCAGGTTGCTCTTCAGGCCCCGTAGTCTGGCTGATGTCTCATTTCCTGCCACTTTCACTTTACTGGATGATTCCTCCTTTCCGCCACTATTCCAGTACCGCACCTGGTGGGCAGAAGACACCAAATGTGAAGGCTTAAAAAAAATTCTGCCCTTCCCATTAAGTGATTTTCATTAAAATGGGCACTAATTTATTCAACAGATATTTACTAAAGACCTATTATTTGCTAGGTGCTGTATTAGGCTGTGTGTCACAGCAGTGAAAACAGAGAAAAGGGACTCTAGGAGAAGAAAAATAGTGAACAAAGAAATATATGAACCAGATAAATCCAAACAGAGCAAGTGCTGAGTATGACCAGACTATAAGATTATTAAGTGGGAGAATGAAGGACAAATATACATACAACTAAAACATAGAAACAAAGTGTTATCATTAATATTGCCAATTTTCTGTAAGTATTACTATATTCTATAAAATTTGGCTCAAAAATGTTTATATAAGGCCAGATCATTTTTTTAAAAGATGGAAAAGTCAAGAAAGAAATATAAACGATAATAACCCCATTTTCCTTCTCAGTTGTGTTTTGGATTTAAGTAGTCAAAGTGCTACAAGTGAAAGAACAGACTATCTCTATGCTAGTTTGGATTTTATAGGCACAACTACAGTACAGGGATGGAGAAGAAAAAGCATCTAGGCTGAAGGAACAAAATTTGGAAATGTAATTGAGAAAAGAGTGAATATAAGGTTGACAGAACATGAAGGTAGCATCTACAAAAGGTAAGCAGAGAGACAAATATTGCAAAGCATACGAGAAACCCTGCTAGCAAGAAAATGTCAGCAGACCCGACCGGGGAAGACAAGCTGGAATACACTAATCTGAAACAAATTTTAAAATAACTCTGTTTAAAACGTCTAGATTTATTAAAGAAGAAACTGAATCTACCATGCAATGACGGAAGATTTTTAAAACAAAGACCAGACAGATTTGAAAAATAAAACACAGGACTCTTAGACCTAAAATATACAATTATTAAACAAATAAAATCAGTGACAGAATTAAGCTGAAGACTTATGGTGTAAAAGGGAACTAATTAACCCAGAACAGAGCCTGTATAAAGAAATAAACATTATGAAAGCAAAGTTAAGAGACAGTGAGGGTAGAATGAAAAATTCTAACTGGAGTTCCAGAAGGAGAGACTGAGAACAGAGCAATGTTCAAAGGGAAAAAGTCAGAGAAATTTCCAGAATTGAAGAAATCCAGCATTTTTCATATTATAAATTCACTCTGAGTTTAGAGTAGGAAAAATAAAAGGCAAATCCACTCCAGAGGAGACGGTTGTTAAGGCTGAATTGGGGTTCTCAATCATTTTTCACTGCTAGACACCTGAGAGTTACAGGCTATCTTCTTGAGCAGTCGTGGGTGACTATACCTTGGTTTGCCAGTGAGGATGTGCATGTGGGACAGGAATTAACTGCATTTCCTTGCCCAACAGACAGCAGCAGGGGAAGGATGGTAAGGTGGATTCACACACCTGAGGCAGGGGCTTGTCTTTCTTGGTTATCAACATAGCTTTACTGCCCACAGCAAAGCCTGTGCATACTAACCATTAAATGCTGTTGAATTGTTGAATAAACTGAACATAGTTTAAAAATGCCTCCCTGAGTCCTATGGCAGAGATTCATCAGGCTATGTATTCAAGTACCAATATTCTATTTATCTATGAAACATCAAAACTCCAATTTCTTGACGAGACCATACAATTTTTTTTCCTTTAGAATCATAAAACCATTTCACAAACCAATATATTTCTATTTGGGTAAGAAAACAGAAACACAGTTGAAAAATATCAGAATTAAAAACATCTCTATTACTTCCAGTAATTTGGCTTTTCCAAAAAAGAATGTTCCTATTGTGAAGAGTCCTTAATAACACTGCATCAGAGATTTCACATAATTTAAATTTAAAATGAAATGCAGTTTATAAAAATAATCTATTCAAATGGCATTTTCAGCCATTATAGAGTAGGTATTAAATCAGAAGTACTCTTTTAATAGACAAAAATAATTATGTTCATACTTACAGATTTTCAAAGACAAATATTTTAATTTAGCAGTTAAACCAGACACATTTAAATAAATAGAAAGCAGGTAAAAATGCATTAAAGGTCTTTTAGGAAGACAAATCCAGATCTGTCTTCCACTCTTCTTCACTCTGCTCTCAGCCCCTAGGAGAGCTGACTGGTATGAACTATCATCAGTCTGGTTCCTCTGCCCTGTGGCTTCTCGCTGGGTGTAGCTTATAGGATGCTGGTGGTGGGAGGGTGGGAGGAGAGAGAGGATGGGATATTTATTCCATTGCATTCCCCAATGCTGAGTCACTATTTGGTAGGAACTATCTTTGCCTAACAAAGAATATAGCACCATTTGGGCAATCTTCACTCTCAAAAGGCTATGGTGACTGCTCTCTCCAACCCTTTGACCCTCTTCAAAAGTCTGCATTATACTCACTTGAATGCATTTTTTTTTTGCCTGTCTTACATTTATTTCAGTATGCCTCAACTGTCTGTATCCTATTTTCCCATGTGCATTCGACTTGTGTTAGAGTGAATTCTTTGCCCAATTGCAGGCATTTAGACATAATGCATACATCTTTTATTCCAGTGGGATTTTCATCGTGTTAAAAAAAAAGTATTCACATATTTGACATCTTTTTTCTTTTCTTTTTTTTTTTTTTTTTGAGACAGTCTCACTGTGTTGCCCAGGCTGAAGTACACGCATTGGTTGCATGATCTCGGCTCACTGCAACCTCCACCTCTTGGGTTCAAGCAATTCTCCTGCCTTAGCCTCCCAAATAGCTGGGATTACAGGTACCTACCACAATGCCCCACTAATTTTTGTATTTTTAGTAGAAACAGGGTTTCACCATGTTGGCCCTACTGGTCTTGAACTCCTGGCCTCTGGTGATCCACTCACCTTGGCCTCCCGAAGTGCTAGGATTACAGGTGTGAGCCACCACACCAGGCCTACATCTTTTTTCATTCTAATTGAGATTTTAGGAACTAAACACATTCTGTACAGCTCTTTGGAACAGGAGGCTGGAAGAAGGTATCAATGAAGTTTAAGACTGGCATTCTATTATGGTACATTAGTTATGTTCTGCCAAACTTAAAAGAAATTGATTGATTCCTCCAAAATATGCTAATCTTATCATTTCACAAGTATAGACTTGTTTTAATCATTTATCAATATCATTCTCCCAAAGTTGTTTTTTTTCAAAACAGAGAAAGACTTTAAAGAAATGGACTGCAGATACCGCACTAGAACATGGGAGCTTTCATTCCTCAGGCACCCAGGATCCATGAGCTTAAGGGCTTCTGCCTTTCTTCATCATGTCTGTATCTCTTGTTCCTACCCAAAAGGGCAGCAAAAAAGATCTGAGCCTGAGCGAAACAGCTTAGCTGATGAAATAAATTGGAGCCCAGGGAAATGAGCTTCTCAACTACTGCTTGGTCAAATCAGAAAGAAAATTAGTCTAGATGCTAATGATGATGTGTGCTCAGCATGCCACATGGCACATGATCAACCCTCACTGAGATGAGAGAAAGGCAGGAGCTATTAACAATTTTAAAGCCAAATTGGGGAAACTGCAACCCAGAAAGTTAGCCACATGACTGATAATTAAATACTCTGCCAAGTCCTTCTCCCCACCAAGGTTAATTTTTAAATCATCACTGAAACTAAGAAAAGACATATTTTTATCTTGGTATAATTACATAAATTATTTTGTAAGATTTTCCCAATTAGTACTTCTTTCAGCTTGTTTCCTTTCGCTTTATACTTACCAAGCATTTGGGGAAGAAATATTTAATCGTTGTTTCCTTTCAATACTGTATTCATGCTACATTTGGACATTCTATTTGCTACTCTTTACACAAACAGGCAAGCGGCAGTGCAATTCAACCTGTAATTAATTTCAAGAAAGCCCCATTTTCCCATAGCTCTTCTCATCTTTCTGTGTCCCACTTTGATGGCAACATCAGCACGCATTAGAAACGGTGGCCACTGGGTCCCACACTGGGATTGTGCTATATTACTACATATTACTTCACTGTTTTTTTTTTTCTTCAGTACAATCTCATCCCAAAGCCCAATATTTAAAACAGAGAAAAGTGAAACCTGTAAGTCTCTTTGGACCATCTTGACAACTGCTGCTTTATCTCATTTAATTTGCAAACAATGCTGCGAGTTATTATTACCTCTAATTTAACTGAGCCTTGGAGAGCTTTAACAACTTGCTCAAGGGCATATGGCAACAGGGTAGCAGAGGCCAAACTGCATTTATTCGATGAACATATTTTTTGCATGCCTTCTGGATGTCAGATACTGCTCCAGGTACTTATAGATTGAGGAACAAAAAGGCCAAGTTCCTTGTCCCTGGTAGAGTTTATATTCAACCTAGCAGGTCTGAACACAGGTTTGTCTAATTCTAAAATGGTGTGGACTTAACTGTTCACTATGATGGCTCCATGGGGATTTGAAAATTTTCTATCTTTCAGTTAAACTCTCTATCCTGGCATGACCAATAATGGCGTAATTCTAATTTCTTATAAAATATCCTTATCTGGATGACTCCTTATCAACTTAAATTTATATACAATTACGTGTCATAATGACAGAGCTGTGTTCTGAGAAAGGTATCATTAGACGGTTGTGGTACTGTGTGAACATCATAAAGTGCACTTGTGCAAACCTGTATGGTATAATCTACTATGCAATTACGCTAAATGGTATAGCCTAGTGCTCCTAGGCTATAAACCTGTACAGCATGTTACTCTACTGAATAATGTAGCCAACTGTTAACACAATGGTACATTTTTGTGTATTCAAACATACCTAAACATTGAAAAGGTACAGCAAAAACACAGTATTATAATCTTACGGGACTTCTGTTGTATACGTGGTCTGTCCTAAACTGAAATGTTATTATGTAGTACATGACTATATTAAAAAATCAACATCTACCTGCCCCTAAGCCATCCGACAATCACCGGCGACTGCTAACACTCTCGTTCTGCTTGGAATCCCACAAGCCATTCATGTATATTCTTCCATTTATTTTTCTTAAGTATTTCACAAGTTAAGACCAGGTCAAGAATCATGATCCTGTCATGATGTCTGTAAAGGACAAAGTTGTTCGTGGTGAGTGTGTATGTCAGTCTCCCATCTGAGGAGTGCCAGATGTGTTCATCTACATTCTTTAAATAAATTTGATTTAGCATTGAATCCTATATCCTGCTCAGTCAATGGGAGATTCAACCACGATCATTCCTAGGGCTCCCTTCCCAAAGCTCCCAAGATTACTTATTTTTGCATTTGATTTGAGTCCTTTAATTCTAGCAGCTGGGGGCCATGTTTGCTGAGTGGGAAATCACTGCTGAGTGTGGGAAACAGTCCTTCACTTTTACGGCCTTGCCATCAACCTGGGCACTGCCTTAGGGGTATGTAGGCCCTAGGAGGCTCTGTAAGCTTCAGACGTTTATTTCTTCCAACATCATTAGAAATTTCTCTTCTATGTTTTCCTCAGTTGCAATTTCTCTCCTCTAACCCTCCAAAAAATGTGGAACAATCTCCCTAATGGCCTGAACTTTTGAAACAAAGCAAGGGAAGCGTCCTGCAGGCAATTCCTTCTGATAGCTTTTGGCATAATCCCTTGGGTTAAGGTAGCTTACAGTCAATTATTTGCTACCGGATATTTACTGGGGAGAAATAGATACATTAAAATCTCAAAAATTATTCTGAGTCATGGCTCACATCTACTATTTATTGTGATGAGCCAAAAATTATGAGAAGCTCATTACATAATGAATCTTATCCTAGCCTCCCATATCCTAATGAGATTAGACCTATTAGTGTCCTCATTCTACAAGTGAGGAAAATGAGGCTCACAGAGTTTATGTAACTTTCCCAACACAGAGGGTAAGTGGCAGAATTGGGATTTGCTATGGGACTAGCCTCAGAGTCACACTCTCTTACAGCTGTGCTCCTTCCATCTCACGTACCTTTACCTCATTGCCAATACCACTGCCAGTTCTCTAACCATGAGGGAGCTACTGTTGGCTCCCCCATCATCTTTCATTGCTTACATCCATTGTGATGGAATTAAATGAATCTTTCATCCAGCTGCTCTTGGCTTCCTTTAAGACGCTGTTCAAGTTGTTCTCCTGTATTTATGTGGTGTTTTACTTCTTCATACTCCCTTTCCCTTCCTTAAGTCTGGACTATTCTGTCTCTGATCAGGCTTCTCTGTATCAAGACCAGTGTTTATTATGTTTAAGTGTGCAGGAAGATGTTTCCTTACAGACGCTTACTAAGAATATATACAAACAAGACCCAGTCCTAAATGTTTGGATTGAATGGGTCCTGGGAGAGTTGTGGGAGCTCAATTTTAATAATACCTTCAGGTGATTCTGCTGTAGGGGGTTCACAGTCCATACGTTGAACCTCATTGCTCTATTCCCTATCCTTTCTTTTCTTAATTTGTTAGTATTAATTCAAGTCAATGCTTGTTCGGTTGCAAGGAACAGAAACTCTCTCAAGGAACTTCAATTATGAAAAGAATTTATTAAAAAGAACCTCAAGGTAACATTATGAAAAATAATAAAGCCAAGTCATTTGAGAACTGAATGACCATCAAAGAGCTATTTTATTCTGGCTGCTCCCACTTTTTTTGAGACAGAATCTCACTCTGTCACCCAGGCCAGATTGCAATGGCATGATGAGGGCTCACTGCAGCCTCGGCCTCCAGGGCTCAAGCAATTCAGCCATCTCAGCCTCCCAAGTAGCTAGGACTACAGGCATGTGCCACCATGCCTGGCTAATTTTTGTTTGTTTTTTTTTTTTTTTTGTAGAGATGAGGTCTCACTAAGTTGCCCAGGCTGGTCTTGAACCCCTGGGCTAAAGGGATCCTCCTGTGTTTGCCTTCCAAAGTGTTGGGATTATAGGCGCAAGCTACTACACCTGGCTTATTCTGCCCTCTTGAAGGTTCCATGGGCCCTTGTCTCCTCCACTCTTTAGGGTTGCATGGGAGTGTATCTCATCTCTGCAGATTAGCTTTGTCCTGCCTGTCTATGGCCTTAGTTTGGGAAGTTTGAACTGAGCCCTAAATCTGACACACTACTGCATTACACTCACTAACTATAAACTTGTTATTTATTTAAATATCTCAAACAAGAATCTGACTTGCTAGGCTTCAGTCCACAGAGCATTTACACTTGATCAAGAGGCCACCATGAAGCTCTCATTTGAAGGTGTGTTGGCAAGTGGAGGGACACATGGCCCTGTGATGCAAACCTGCCCATGTAAGCCTGCCACTGATTCAGGAGTTACACGCTTCCTCAGGGAAGCTTGTAGGGAAGCTTCGTAAGAAGACAGCTGTGGGTGGGATGAAATCACAACTATGAATCCCACAATGTCATCGTTGGCAAAATCTTCTTAGAATTTTATTTATCTTGCCAATTCTCAGCTCCACTGCTCCCAGTTTCTTCTAACTGCTCACTACTAAATATGGGACCCAGTCCAAGGGATTCTTCTTAGCCTTCAAAGCCACCTGTGATCTGGTCCTTCTGTGTCTATCTGTAGTCACCTTTCCAAACAGGAACCTTCTGTAGGTGGGGCCTCTATCCCTCTGCTTTTCCAACATGCCATGCTCAATCTGGAATGTCTTCCACTTTCTCCACTTTTACTTACTTTCTCTTGAAAGTCTTGTTAAACCTTATTACTCTTAAAAAGATGTCCAAGATGTCCTATCCTTCATGACAATTCAAACATTTCCTGTTTGGGTGACCTAGTCAGACCTTCATTATATTTGGTCTTACATTATCCTCTCTTTTAGATGTTTCATCTTATTTCACTAAAGAGAGAGGTCTTTGATGGCTTGAATTATGTTATAGACAGCTGACTTCTCTAGAGCCTATGAAAGAACCCCACAGTGTAACCGTCACCAAGAAAGTAAGATAAAGAACTGGAGGACAGTGACTTCCTGTTTACAAAAATACTCTATGAACTTAATACTACAGTTCAATCCCACCCTTATTTTTTAGTCAACTCATCTAAAATATTTGGCTCACATGATATATGATTTCATTTCTTTCTTTGTTCTTTTTCTACTCCAACTAATGTTATTTTCATTCAACTGGTTAAATTCAGTATACACTGAATATCAAATAAAACAATGTGTTGATATAAAAATTTCAACTGAAGACAGACTTCAAATAAGATGTCATTGTTAAGGATTTTTAAGTGCAAGGAGACAAAGTAGCATGGTAACATACATACATGAATTAATTGGA
This sequence comes from Cacajao melanocephalus, assembly GCA_963573385.1. Taxonomy (NCBI): domain Eukaryota; kingdom Metazoa; phylum Chordata; class Mammalia; order Primates; family Pitheciidae; genus Cacajao; species Cacajao melanocephalus. The sequence continues at coordinate 26,019 of CAUYLG010072857.1, read as the reverse complement.
AAAGAAATTACCTCATAGCCCAGTAAATGTCCATTGCTCGACTTCCAAGGAATGGTGTTCCATGAAACCTCAATTTCTGAGGAAGATAGGCTATTTGCAGAGACTAGAGATGGGGCCATCATAGGCTCTGTTCAGAAACGGAAATTGAAATACTATGATAATTTTGGAAGTTTAAAACATATATTAATGTTCTTATTTTCATAAAAGCATTTGAACATATTTGAAAATTGTATGAAATATTCTGGCACTACATGTTGAAAACAGACACACTGGTCCATTTCCATCTCTTAGGAAAAGATGGCATCATAGCCACAAGCTTTTCCTTGCTAAATAGCTGTGACAACCTGTACTTTTCTCCCTTGTACATCCTTCTTGGCATCTTCCTCTTCTTCCTTTTTTTCCCCTTTGTTCTCCTCACCTTGTCTTTATTTCCTTCCCTACATCTCATTCTTACTGCATGGAAACTTCTTTGCCCACAAATGCTACTTAGTTTTCATTTTGCCAAACAATGGTCTAGGTCAAGTAAAGCTCATTTATATAATAAACACTGAGTAAGTCCCTTCTCTAGTGAAGCCTACAGAAGGGACAACTGAAATGTGGTGGATGGCATCCTCTTTTGAAGGAGTAGATAAGACATGCAGGTGGCTTATTATACGGCAAGAAGATCCCCTTTGTAATAAGCACTGTTGAGGTCCTATAGGGTTCACAGTGGTTCTCCCCTTTCAGGGCCCAGCTCTGAGCAGGAATCTCCCCTCCCTCAGGTGCATTTCTCTGTCAAATGATCCTACTTCTCTGCCAAAGTGGCTTGATGCTGAGATGAATTTTTGGTCTAAGGATGGGTCTCTTGGACTTTCTCTGAGAATTGGAAACTTGGTTTGGAGAGCTGGGAGTACTTGGAGCCCACTGATCCAGGGCAGCTGCTCTAGAAGAGCAGACCATTTTCTGAGGTTCAAGGGCTTCCTGATTACAAGTATTTGTGGTGTTTGCTGTGTAACTCTCCCTTGGATTCACAGACACCCTGTAGATTTCACAGAAATCTTTTGCTTCTTTCTTAGGCAAGTCCAATTCATTTCTCATGTTTGAACAGAAAGACTTTTAGCTAACTCTTCAGCGGGAGCAAAAATGGTAACAGGAGAAGGAAAATGAGGGAGTTAAGAATGGGTAAGAGGCTGTGGCTGCCCCTCTTTTCCAGTTGCCAGCACCTAGGTCCTGGATGCACAGGTAGACAGTGTTCAAAAACTCCCTGGATAAAATTGTCATCACTTCCCAAAACCCTGACTTGCCCCTGCAATCCCTGGCAGCTTCTGGAAGTGAGGTCTGGATATGAATTTAAGACTCTTCCTTTTGCAAAGACTCTTATAATCCTTTAGAAAAATCCCTCTCAGAACTCAATGGAAAGTGAGAAGACGAGAATAGGGGCAGGGATCCGAAGAAGAATCAACTCTACTTACTATTCTTAGGAATGACAACTGCAGACCATTTTTTGCCACTTACTGTCAGGAGGGTAGAAGAGACACTGATGTATTTCATGAGCTCAGAATGGTTAAGGGCAACGGCCCTTGGTTAAAATATTGGCTGTACCACTCACTACTAGGAATTTTGGCAAATTTATTACTCTCTTTTACAAGGCTTCCACTTTCTCATTTGTCAATGGGAAATAATAGTGCCTACATTTCATTCTTCATTTGAAATTTCAAATTAGGTCATGTCCGGCAGACGGTAAAACTTCAGTACATGTTAGTTTCTACCATTTTTTGTTTTTTTTGGTACAACTACACAAGACAGCCAATAGTTTTTGCTGATCTATGAAATGGCAATTTCATATAATTTTTCTACCTTTACTGTTTTCTAAAGTGGCCATAAGACAAAATGTAGATGTCTCAGTATCTGGGACAGGCATAAAAGAAAAACAAATAAATGGAAGGGGTTCAGAGTGAAGTATGTCTGTATCTCTTACTAGCAAGAACTCATATCCCTCAAACCTGCACACCGCGTATCTGTTGAATGAGATATTGTTGTTCCTGATCTTAATCCACTAACATCCTTTTCTTAGGCCATGAGAACCCTTGTACAACTTAGGACTAGGGTAGCTCCAAGGGGTATATTTTTATTACCCCAAGGTGAGGCTGTGGTTTTCCTTGCTTCACAAGCTGGAACTTAGGAAGTACTCCTCATAAACAGACGTTTAACTGATAGTTACAATCTGAGACAGGTCTCAATCAATTTTGGAGTTTATTTTACCAAGGTGTTAAGGACATGCCCAGAATTTAAAAAAAAAAAAAAAAAAACCCACGGGTTTGCAGACACCGTCTGTCGTCTGTGTCCATTTCTAAACGTGAATTTGAGGTATTTAATATTTAGAGTGGGCTAAAGTGGAAAGAGGAAGGGTATGATAATCCACATGTTGCAAGGGAAAACAAGCAGATAGGAAACTAGTCAATTAGGTCTCCTACTCAGTAAATCAGCACTTTACATAAGGTAAGGCAAACACAGAGTAGCTACCTATAGACAGATTTAACCTTTTTCTGTAGCTATCTGGTCAGGAACAAAAGGAAAGGCATTTTCTTTCATGACTTGGCTTTCAGCTTAACTGTTTCCTTTTGGCCTAGTGAACTGGGGTCCCGAGGTTTAATCTTCCTTTCACTGTTACATCCTCTAACTATCCATTAAGTCTTATACTTCAAGTCATTTATGATTGATCTTTAAAACTTACACTGGGAACCTAACTACTACTTGGGTCACTGTTCTTTGGCATAAATATATTTGAAGTCACAAAGGACTCCAAATCAGTTTTTGGAGCACAAATAATAGTTTTTATTAGGTTGGAACTGATACACAGTCATGTTTTCCATACCTTCTTCTGCAGAGAACACTGTTGTCACTGGGCTAAATGGTCCTTCACCTTTGTTATTATAAACACCCACTTTAACTTCATATGGTGAATACGGCACGATGCTTTCATTCCTAAAGACGTATCTTGGGGTGTCAGGGGATGTCACCACTGTCTGGATCCAGGTGGTAACCCCAAGAGGGCGGAAAGCAACAACATACCCAAAACCTTCACCATTCTGTAGTTCCTCAGGGACTGGCTATAAAGGAAAGACATATTCAATCACCCTTACACATAAGGGCAAGGCAAAAATGAATGGAGCTGTAATCCACAGGCATTTCTAAAAGTCATCAAATAATCATCTACATTGTATTAATCAGTTAGATAAAAAAAAAAGGAGAACAGCATCAATAGGAGAGTCATGTCAGTTGCTTTTAAACAGACATATGCTACCATTTCATAGCCATCCAGATAATGAACTGGAATTTTCTGTGATTATTCAGATAGCTGATCACCTTATGGCTCAACTATGAGTTTCTAATAAGATATACTTTCAGTTGAAAATATCTGATCTCTTAAATCAAATAAAAATTATCTAATTCTTAATGTGAACTTTATGGGAAGAAACACTGAAATGTTGATTAAGCACAATAGGGTAAAACTAAGAAAAAAAAAGGAAGTAAATACTACTTTATAAATTAGCAAATTACATCCCAGTAATTCCAGCACTTAGGGAGGCCAAGGTAGGTGGATCACTTTAGGTCAGGAGTTTGAGAGCAGCCTGGCCAACAGAACAAAACCCCGTCTCTATTAAAAATACAAAAATTACCCAGGCGTGGTGGGATGTGCTTGTTATCCTAGCTATCTGAGAGGCTGAAATGGGAGGATCACTTGAACCCAGGAGGCGGAGGTTGCAGTGAGCCAAGATCAAGCCACTGCACTCCAGACTGGGCAACACAGCTAGAATTTCTCCAAAAAAAAAAAAAAAAAAAAAAAAGGAAAAATATATTAATGAAATAAACATAAAGCTATACTTGAGTCGTATCAAAAATTTTATTGACACATCATCAACATCTTTAAATAATGCAGGTAATTCTAGTACTTTCTGACTTAAAACACATTAGTTAACCTTCTTCCTAATGATGATGTAAAGCAAGGGCTGAGAGAATGGCCAGGAAAGAAACAGACTCAAGCACCTTCTGGAATAAGTGACTTCACCAGTGGGGGCTGCACGGCTGCATGGAAAGTCACAAAAGGAGTTTGAGGGGCAACAGCCACAACACGACTCATCCATATGTCTACCATCCTGGTGACCTTGGGCTAATTATTTCTTATCTCCAAGCCTGAGTATTTTCATCTATGAATTGTTACAAGGATGACATAAGGAAAATATATGCTAAATGCTAGGAACAGTGGGTGGCTCAGAGAAAGCATCAAAAAATATTAGCTACCAGAGCTACCACCACTACCACCACCACCTATATTACCACCACTAGCAGCAGCACCCATCAGCCACACCCCAGCACCACCACCACCACCTGCACCATCGGTCGGCACCACCACACGGGAAGCCATAATGATCATGGGAACAGCAACACCCTGATGGGAAAGATGCTGCCCAAACACTTACATCCCAGGTTATCACAAGTTCAGACCGGCTTCCGCCTCCTCCATTGACTTCAGAAGGAGGCACTTCTGGAACTGTATGGGTCAGAGAAACAGAGATGAAATGGCACTTGCATTTAGTAATACTTACCTCATAGACAATGCAATGTTTTTTTTTAATATTTAAAATAATTTCATCATTGGCACATTATTCATACACACGTGTTTATGTACATATTATATACATATATCTATATAGTTTTATGAGATTATCAAACAACAGATTTACATGAAATCACAAAAAATTCAAAATCTATCAAATAGTAATACAAACATGACCAAGTTGGAAGATACTTTGCTAGTATGAGAGTTAATGAAACAAGAAAAAGTGATTTACCGAAGATGATGGGAAATCAATCAAGCATGAATGTTTAGCTTGTGACTATTCCAAGTAGGATATAATTCTGAGAACAATATTGGCTATACATAAGGATGACCCAGACTCAAACCTTTAAATCTTGTTTTGAGGTACTATTTATATACTTCACAGGGGCATCAGATTCTGACTTACACTGAGAACTTTAGGCTTAGTGAGCCCCATGGCACAACTAGAATATAAGTCCCATGAAAGCAGGTCTTTGGTATGTTCACAACTGTACTTGCAATATCTACAAAGTGCTGAGCACAAAGAGGATGCTCCCTAAAATACGTGTTGTGTGAACAAATGACCAGAACATGAGAGAAAGCACAGTTTCTCTATTTCTCATATTTCCTAGCATAAACATTATGTGCATTGCTCTGAATAAAACAGCATCATGAAAATTACTGAAACACATTTGATGACTTCCATCTTAGCTGAGTTTCTAAAGTGATATACCAGCTCTATTTCAAACTTCATTTTAGTGGATATTAACTAATATTACAGATTCTGAAAAGGCAAGTCTTTAGGTCTCAGCTGTCCCTATAATGTGATGTTATGTATACTTTCTAAGTTTGAGTTTTAATGCTAGGATAGTTTTAGAATAATAAAAGCAGTCTTACGGTCTATGTGAATAGTTGTCCCACACGGAGATTCTTATCAATGATTCTTTCTTAATTCAACATTTGAAGTGACATAATATACCTATTTATCAATTGCTTAAGCTCCTTCACTAAGCTTGGTGGCAGAATGAGATTTCCTAGCAGCAGAACTCCCAAATGTCATTATCCTACCAATTTGTCAATGCTTGTTATAAATGAAAACAGCACTTCCCCTGTTAACAGGGTAACTATGTCAGATAGTAATTATAACCTTAAGTGACAAAAACATATTCACTCAACATGCACTAATGATCTTTACAATGGACTGAACTCTTGGAAATGTCACACTACATCAGAATCACTTACATGTGTTTCTTTTGACAAATGCCATATGGCCAGTTCTGCCATTAGGAAGGTCAGATAATTGCAACAATGGATTACTGAGGCCGACCTCCTCCTGGCCTGGAGTTCAGGGCCAAGGGAAATGGAAGTACACATCCACAGAAATCTATTAACCCATTACTCAGAAAACAAAAACACTAACCTGCCTCTTCAGTTCTTACTTTTTCTGAGGGCAAACTGGGTTCTCCACCTCCAATTTTGTTACTGGCTACAACCCGAAATTCATATTCCACCCATGGATTTAACTCGACTACAGTAGCTGTGTGTGTTTTCCCATCAATGACCTCAGGCACTGCAAAAGAATATTTAAGAGGTAAGAGTCTGCATGCTTTAGCATTGACCTGAAATCCGTTAACATGTGCACAGATGATATATGCCTCTCCCCCTTTACCTGTTGTGATGGTTTGCCAACCCACGGAGAAAGGTGTCCGAGCCTGGATAGAATAGGATATAACTGGGCTATGGTTGTCTGTACCTTCTTTCCAAGAGAGTTGCGCTGTTGTATCTGTAATTTCATCTACCCTCACATTTTCTGGTGGTCCAGGTGAACCTAGAAAAGGCAAAAATGCAAACATTGGGTAGCAATTCCATAAATGTCACCCTCCTAACAAAGAGAAGAGAATGTCACAAGACCACTTCAATATCTCTGACTTATCCCAATTTCAAAAGTACTTAGGGAAAAGGCCATTTACCTGGCAACAAAACAACTACTTCCCTCTACTCCCCCACATTTCTGTTGTTAGATCTTAAATTTAGATGTGAGGCAGTAATTCCCAAACCATAATACTCTCTGACTGCAGATGACAGTCACTTTCAAAAACCTCTGTTCAGCAGGATCCTTTACCTTTCCAAGTTCAATATCCTTTGCTCCTGTTGTGATGCCTTTCCCTTTAATCCACTGCTGTATCTCTGTAGTTCCCAATATGATATCTAGATGTGTTTTATTCTATGATGCACTCTGGTCATTTTTCAGCCCAGTAGCAAATCAGCACCCTGGACAGCAGCTCAGGTTGGCAAATTTTCTCAGGCATTCTGAACAAATTTTCTCAGGCATCCTGATACCTTTTTTTCTATTTTTAGAAAATTGTCCCACATGCAATTATTCCCAAATCCTGATTCTTTTGGAAGCAAACACACTGCACAATATTCTCTCTCAAATTAAATACAATCGCTGAATTAATGACATGCTCAAAAACGCATCAGTTTGGCAGCAGCTGTGGAATGCCAATTACAGTAAGAGCTATTTGAAGTGCAGAGTTGAGGTTTTTATTTCTTGGAATTAGCACCCACCCTTATTGTCATATTCTGTGGCCTATGGGGGGAAGGAATTTAATCAATGTTATAACTCCTATGCTCACATACTATCTCATCATGGTTTTTCCTCGAGTAAGGAATGCTGTTAAGACATGAAGTTACAAATTCAAGGAGTCATTAATGTTTTACCTCTTACTATGAGGTCAGCAGCAGATGAAACACTGTCCACCCCTGTTTGCACCATACAAACATATTTCCCACTGTGTTTCAGCTGAATGTTTCTGATCATTAAATCACCAGATGAACTCTGTTGGAAAAACAGGTAATGAATATACTGCTATTTTAAAAACACAAAGAATTTTGAAGTCTATGGCCAAAAAACAACAACAATGCAATGAAAACTATTTAGGGAGCAATCCAAGGTGGTATAAGAGAGAAGATTGCTGCAATGGAATGTATGCAAATAAAAACAAGTTAGAAACCATACATGACTGCAGTCAAAGATTTCTGTAGCCAAATAAACAACAAGCTTTCCCCTGGGCATTTATGATTTCAAAAATAAATAAGGGCAGAGATTACAGTCTCAGAGTCTATTTATTTCCACCAGGGTGACACTTCTTTTTATATCCGCTGCTCAGCACCACCTCAACTCTTTTCTCTGGTTCCAACCCCTTTGCAATTATCTGCCTGAGAAGAAGAGGGATGCATGTGGGCATCTAGTGGGAGATAAATGCAGCATGACAAGGGGATTACCACGGTTGAAACACTTTTCTGAACACACTGGAGCTTAAAAAGCCTAAAGCTGTTTAATTCCTTAGATGCAGAAGTTAGGGACGGTCAGCATGAAAACATGAACCCCTCAATAAGAAAAAATAAAAATATTTCAAACCTCAAAAATAACAGCTAGCCAGGCACGGTGGCTCATGACTGTAATCCCAGCATTTCGGGAGGCTTAGGTGGGTGGATCATTTGAGGTCAGGAGTTTGAGATCAGTCTGGCCAATGTGGTGAAACCCCATCTCTACTAAAAATACAAAAATTAGCTGGGCATGATGGTGTGCGCCTGTAATTCCAGCTACTCAGGAGGCTGAGGCACAAGAATCACTTGAACCTGGGAGGCAGAGGTTTCAGTGAGCCAAGATTGAGATCACACCACTGCACTCCAGCCTGGGTGACAGACGGAGACTCTGTCTTCCCCCCACCGTCACAAAAGTAAATAATAGTAACAGTTGTCCTTAAAGACATTTGGTGGCATTCCTCAACAGCTAATTAACGGAGCAAATGTATTTCTAAAAGCTCAACGTTAAATGGACCTCATTTTAAAAGAATGTAAAATTGTGTTCATAAAATGACTAACTGCAAGCCAGTTTCACACATTAGTAAAAATATGACTTGTAATAAAATGATTTGGAAAGAAAAGCCCTTTGAAAATGATCACGAGTTTATGTCTGAACTGGTAAAGAGAAAGAAGCAATACGTAATGTTTATCTTATTAATTAAAAGAAAAGTTTTAGTCTTAAGTTTTTGTAGTATATATTGAAAGATGAATTCTACTATCCTATCTTTAGGTAATTTTCTAAAATTTTCTGTAGGGTAATCTCTTAAATATTGCTTCCCAGCTTTAGGATTCTTAATGGGTTACATATTCTCTGTACTTGGATTGTATGGTTTTAGATGAAAGTCGTGAGATCTGGAAGAAGACAGACGTGAAGTGATTGATGGCTGTAATTAAATGATAATCTGGAAACTGTTAAGCTTGCACGTTTTGCTTTCATCAACTTAAAACTTTTTTCTTTCCCTCTTTCCCTCTCCTTCTACTAGAGGTTATTTAGAAATGTAACCCTAGGACAAAAACCTTCAAAGCTTGCTGACCTTTAGAAATTCTTCAGGTTTTACAGGTTCCATATACTCACAGGAGGTTATCATTTCTATAGAAATTTCTTGTTTTCAGTGAAGAACTGTAACTATTAAATGCCATCAAAGGCATTGGAGTAAGGTTGTTATTTTTGCCAACCTTTATTTGCTTACTTGAAGGCATCTGGGTAAAAGAGAATTGTGACAGGACTTTATGTCCTCACATATCTGCATATACCTTTTAGGCACAATGGCTGGCTTTGTTTTTTGAAGGAGTATAGAAGAGTTTGGTGTTGGACTTGTGACTTCTGTTCACTTTTAGCACTGATAGGTGAAGAGAGAGAAACAGCTATATCATAAAAAAGGAAGCCATCTTCCTAAAGAAATTTAGTCAGGGGAAATACAATTTTTAATTATCCTTTTACATTGCACAGTAGAAAAGGAAAGCAATTAACTAGACAAGTAGAAATGGAAACCATTTTATTTCAGCCCCAACATGGAGTTGAGTGTATGAATACATAAATGGAGAATAAAATTTAACAGAGTATAAGTGAGATCCTCTCATTTTTTGTCTCTATCAATAAAATATATTTGTATTGTTTCTCTTCTAATGCCATCTCTCTCCCACTCTCTATGGCCTTTTAATAGAGCATGACATACAGGCAAGATTTATCTTAACAAAAGCGCATCCATTGCTTGCTACGTTAGATTCATTCAAGGATAGAGAAGTGTCTAACACATGGCCCTTGCTCTCTAGCGTAAAAAAAGGTGGTATATACATGTGAAACAAGTCAGGGTAAAAAGGTGGTATATACGTGTGACAAGTTATGTTTACAAATTTAGAAAGTATAATCCACAACGGTTAAATAAAATCACATGGTATATGCCATGCGTAGACAGCAAAATGAAAGAGACAGATATTTCCAAGTCCCGCTGAAGATGTGAAAGTGGAACTCTTATTGCTGAAAGGAGTGTAAGTTGGTAAAATTACTCTGGACAATTGTTTAGAAGTTATGAAGGCAAGACATACATACAATTTATGATCCATCAAGTCCTAAATATGTACCCTACAGAATGGCATGCATCTGTCTACCAAAAGATATTTACAAGAATGTTTATGGTTATTAGTCATAATAGCTAAAAATAAAAACAACCTTATCACAGTAAAATGGACAAATAAATAGTAAAATAATTATTTAACGAAATACTATTAGGCCACAAAAATGAATGAACTGAAACTCATAGATTAATATGGTTGAGTTTCAAAGGCATTAAGGATATAAAACAGATGGAAGAGTATATGATCATGACTGAGCATGTGAGAAGTCTGGCTTGTGGCTACCTTTGGAGGTATGGTAGTTTTGGGATGAAGCACCATGAGGACATCTGGGATGCAGGTCATCTTCTGTTTCTTGTTTTCAGTGGTGGTCACTTGAGTGTGCTCATTGTGTGAAAATTAATTGGGCTACCCTCTTATGACTTGTGCATTGCTTGGTAGAATACAATGCTTACCAAAATGTATTTATGATTATGGACAACTATATCCCTAAATACTCAGTTTTCAATAGGGTTATAGATGGGAACTGTCAAGTAACATGTATGTAATTCTAAACTCCAACTTATTTCACAAGAATTAAACATTTAATAATGGTAATGTAATTAAAAATGTTATCAGTATATCTTGTAATTTCTTACCAAGATGTAATTGAGTATTCCCAGGCATTTAAGAAAAAAATAGAAAAGGAAAAAGATATTCCAAAAGGAAGTTTCACTTACATAAAACTAATTCCTTCCCCCATCTATTTGTCGTTATTAGAGAATATAGTTAGTTATTAATTAACCATGATAAAGGGTGTGGGAGAGGAATGTCCAAAAAAAAAAAAAAAACCCTCAGTAAAATTAGTTGAAATGTGATGAAATAGTGCTCGATGGATTATTTACCCTTTTTATAAATAAACTTAATATCTAATATTTAGAAATAATCAGAAACATATTTGCCATTATTTAGGTTATAAAATAATTCAAATAACACAACACTAATCATCTTCGGATAAATTCTTAGAAACACTAATACTTTGAATAAAAAACAGCTTATCTGTTAAATTAGTTTGTCTTTGTTTGCATTATTTTCTGAAACTTCCTTTCCCTCACCTTCTCAAGCAGAATGGACCAGAATTGGGAAGGTGCAAATTCACAGCTTTATTTTCTTCTCCTCATATCTCTTTTTTGCTTAAAACTTCCACTCAAAGCCCACTAGTGTTAATTCCATTTTCCAGAAAGCACAGCTTTTTTCTATGCTGCTGTCTACAATTTTTGAAAGTGAGAAAGGCCTATTCCAGTATCTTAAATAGGACTGTAAGAAGCAGGATAGGATCCCCTAAGTCATACAAATTGAGTTCTTTTTTCAAAGCACCACCTATTAAAAATAAGATCATTCATTCAAAAACTGTTTCTAAAGTAACTACTCTAGTTGTTGGAAATAAAATGTTGAAGGCAAGAAAAAAAAACAGTCCTCATGTGCATAGAGCTTACAGTTGGAAGACAGGCATTAATGAAATGACTACACAAATCAATGTAAAATTATAATGTAATGCAAACTCAAAGTATATTGGGGGAATCTAGAACTTTTTGAGGTTTCAGTGAACTATTCATCATAAATTGCTTATCTGTCACCAGAAAATGAAAAGTTCACTGTAGCTGACTTCGAGTTCATATTTACATCTTAATGACAGTCACATTTTTTCTTTCTTGTATTTTTACAATATCTGTTAAGTTTTGCTAGAATTACTTTATTATTCAATTATTTGTCCATCTAATCATATAGGTTTCTCTTAGGAAAAAACAAATCATATTTCCAGAATGTGTTACAGGTATTAACAGTAAATGGATTTGTAAGCCAAAGCATCCTTGAAATAAATGCTAAGGGAAAATCCAGTATGTATCAAATGAAATAGGAGAGGAGCTTAGTAACTTTTCCCCTGTATTTTCTTAGATGATGACACGAATGGAATTTCTGATGTAATTTCAAAATCAGTCTGCACTAAAGAAAAAAATAACACTACCTGATTTGATAACCCATGCCAGATAAAAATAAGTAAGCAGACAGATCATTACTAATCACAGGTAGGCTGAAAATACAATGTGATATCTACCACATGCTAAAAATCAAGGTTTAAAATAAACCTTGGAATTAGGGGAACCTCTTGAACATTGCAAATGTTGTATGAACTTTCAATATAATAAATTATAAGCAAAAAACAAATTCCCTAGTAAGCACTCTCAATGCAAATGCTGCCACTGGACTGCCAAGAAGCATAATTTTCCGGTTTAAGGAAAAAAATTACACTTTGATGGCTATTTGGAACCGAGGTTGAATAGGCAGTCCTTTTTTTTTAATGACTTTACACAGCCTGTTATTGCAGCACCTCAAATATTAATCATTCATCCCTTCACTGGGTTACGTTCCAAACCCTGACATTACATGTAAATCATCTCCAGGTGCCTTGAAAACAGTCAAACCTGTAAGTTCCTTCTGGAACCTCATTGGTGTTTTCCTCTGTAAGGGTTCCTGAAGGAATAGGTAGTGACATGACCCTGCATTTCGATCACACTAATTAAACCTTGCCCCCACCAACGCCAAACGGCTGCATCAAGTTCACCTTCGTTACTAATGTACACTGCCCATCCAAGAAGCAGAAAGTACTGGCAGCCACTGAAATATGAAAACAGGCCCTAACATTGTAAACAGTTGTAATTTTTCTGACTGATTAACAATTTCACCTGTCACATGGTGGTCTGAACATGTCACATTTAAGACAGGTAAGATGCAATCAGTTAATATCAAAATTTGCTCGACTTTCTTGAGTACCAATAAACTGGAATAATTGCTCCATTACACGGTTTTGAGTCCCAGCTTGCTCCATGGTAAGTGTTTCAAAAGAGTGACACATCAAAGATCACAAAAAATTGGTTGAAGACATTTTATGAATATTTTAGGTTGTGACAAGTCCCCGAGGTGCCTCAAAGGTATCAGCTTTTTAATTTCAACATCAAGTTCATATTAATAACTTAGGAATTTTTTTTTTTCTGGGTAGTGTGGTGAGTTGATGGTGATGGAGTAGGAACTGGTGATCTCAAGATGTCTAGTCTTTGCTGTCCCAGCAATCTTTACCCAGAGTCTTCTATACTTAGATCATTAGAGTCACATCTTCACAATTGTTTTTGCCATATCCTAGTACCAAATATTCTATTATTACTTACTTTTTCTTAAACTGATTAAGTTTCTTCAACTTAATATGGGAATTGACATATAAAGTATATTTTTACCCTAAGTGGAAATCTGCACACCAAAATAGTAGTTAACTAGTAAAATTAATATAGTGAGGAGAAAAGTATATAAATGGACACTGACCAAAATAATTTAAATGCCTATTAAACTAGACACTGTCAACATCCCTGAGCCGGAGACTCTGGCTCTCTTAAAGACTAGCAAGGATTAGAAGACAGCTAATGACAGACCTAATACCACGTTTAACCATTCTCCTTAATTAATTAATTACTTAATTTTTGAGATGGAGTTTCATTCTGTTAACCAGTCATGCAGTGGCATGATCTTGGCACCCTGCAATCTCTGTCGCCTGAGTTCAAGTGATCTTCCCGCGTCAGTCTCCCGAGTAGCTGGGAGGACAGCCGTGTGCCACCACGTCCAACTAATTTTTGTATTTTTGGTAGAGACAGGGTTTTACCATGCTGGTCAGGTTGGTCTTGAACTCCTGACCTCAAGTGATTTGTCCACTTTGGCCATTCTCCTTGATTTAATCTGAATGATTGAAACAAAACTGAGAATAAGTCTCTCATTCGATGTTACATTATTTAATGCTACCTGTTGAGCACACAGTCTGTGTTTTAAAAAACACTGTGCTATCCAGTTTGCTAAACCCATTAGTTCTCAGTGATGGCAGTACTGTAAATTCACCTGGGGAATCTTTTTAAGAAAATACCAGAAACACCTAGGTCACATCTAGAACAATTAAAAATTAAAATGGACTAGAAGAAGGAGACTCTCTAGGTGATTCTAATGAGCAGTTACGGTCAAAACATACTAAACCTCCTGGGATACTATATTCCTAATCTTTACTCTTCTTGAAAGGTATAAAAGGCTTCAGATAATTGCTGTGATTTCTCCTAACTCTAGTAACAAAGGTAAGCTATTTATTGCTGAACTCATAAGTTGAAAGCAATACTCTTATACATATTTTCACCTCGGGAAGATCGGCAAGAAAATTAACATTTGTAAAACACATACCATGTGTCAGGAACAAGGCTCATTTCCTTGACATGACATTGCCTTGGTGTGCTAATCATAATTTCAGAAGCAATAGTTGTTGAAGTAATTCAACACGGTGATAAATTGCTATAGATACACACATAAATTTACTGCTAATCAACCTGAGTCACTCTAGGATTACTCTTGATTGATGTGAAAATTCTTACATTGAATTAAAATATTTCAAGCCAAAAGAGCTTACTCTGAGTAACAGTTTAACTTGTGGATTAAATTTCATTATTTTGTCTTACCTTTATATTGGAAATATAGACAGTAGATCTGCCTCTTGTAGAATGACATGAATGTTACATAGGAGAAAAGGAATCCACTTATATAAATGAATGAAGAGTCATTGTTTCACAGAAACTTGATCATGTTACACCAAATGCCTTACATTTATTTTGAGTTTCAATTATTATTGCTATATAACAAATTACCTCAAACCTTAGTGGATTAAAAACAATTATTTACTCTGTTCAGAAATGTATAAGTTGAACAGGCATCACTGAGACCTCATCTCCACTGCACACCTCACTAGGTCGGGTGGCTTGACTGGAGACTGGCAAGCTTGTTTACTTGATCAGCAAGTTGGCATTGGCTGTTGGGAGTTCAGCAGGACTAATGAGCTGGGACCTTGGTTCCTATTGAGAAGGACCTGTCCACAGGTTTGCTTGAGGTTCTTAATATTATAGTGACTGAATATCAAGAGTAATTGTGCCAGTGGAACAACGTAGAAGTGCATGTATTTTTAGAAACTAGCTTCAGGAATCATACTGTATCACTCCTATTGTTTTGTATTGGTCAAGACATTCACAAAAGTGTACTAATTTTCAGGAGGAGAAGCATAGATTTTACTACTTGATAGGGAGCAGTGTTAAAGTCATGCTGTAAGAAGAGCATGTTGGATAAGATATGTTGCTGCAACCATCTTTAGAAAACACAATCTGTCACAGCCTTCCAGATCCATTCTGCACCTGACATACTGCCTCTGCCTTGGGCAGATGGCTTATATGGACCAAAGTAATGGGTTCCCTTATACTTTGCCATTTTCTTGGGATCGTCTTATGAGATCTGAGGGAGAGAGGACAGCAAGTTTAGGGTATTTATTCACTAAGATTCATCCTTGCAGGCTCTTTTGAGCTAACTGTGCCAATAATCCAAGAAAGGTTATTTATTTATTTAAAGCAAACTTCTGGACTAGACACCCTTCAATTTATGTCAGTAGCCTGTGTGTGAACCAGAGAAAGGACTCCCAATGGCTCAGAGAGGATAAATTTATACCCTCTCCCAGAAGAGTTGCTCCCAAAGAGATCATACTATTTTTATTACAATCACAGACCAATGCAGTCTGGCAATTCTCTTGATACTTCAGAAGTGTGAATTTTTCATCTCAAAGTCATATTGAAAAAGATAAAGAAGGAAAGACTAGGTTTGATACCAAATGTGACTATCAATAGACTATTTTTCTGGTAAAGAGCATGATCTAAAATTTTAAAGTTAGTATAAGAAAAAAAGGCTTATAAAATCAGAGTACGTTCTATAAAAATAATTTAGAAAACCCAATCCACCTAAAATTTGAGTCTCTGAATCTAAAATTTTAAATAACTCCCAATGAACCATTTATTATTCACTTTCTTAATTATGTTCAGATCAATTAAATGTTATAATTAAATGTCATGCCTTGCAAAGTAGAATGATTTTCTTTCTGAAATTAGAGCATACCATCTAAGCCAGGATAAACAGTTCCAACTCAATAAGAAGAAGACAAGTAACCCAATTAAAAAACGGTTGTTACCCTGACTTTTGGTTTCTGAAGGGCATGTAAGGAGCTTAGAAGATGTCACTCTCTCCTAACATCAAGTAAAAAGCTGAACAAACTGAAAAATTAACAACTATTCTTAGATCTGGCAGAGAAGTGAGGTCACAGGGCAAATGGCTTCCCCCAGTCAGACACACAGGTGGATACAGATAATCACAACTTGGAGTGCAAACATCCCCAAGAACCAGTGCTAGGGCAGGAAAATATGAACTGTAACTGAGTAACTGCTGAAGGTTCATGTGGACAACTTCCTGAGTTAAAACTCCAGGAAGAGCCAATCATAGGGGGTGCTGCACACCCGTGCTAATTTTATCTCAGAATGTTTTACTGGGTCCTCACAGTGAAGATCGATAAAAAAAAATCTCCTCCTGTTTCTGGTAGTTGGGGGAAGAAAACAGATCATTTTGAGATACATTAGAGCATTATATTCTTAAAATGCTCTTCCCTCAGCAGCTTCAGTCTAATCTGCTGGTGTTTTCTAAAAGTCTAACATATCTGAAGGGAGAAAACTAGCTAACTCCAGACCCCGTAAGCCATCTTGTCCCACGTAAAAAGGGAAAAAGACTGAGAAGTTCACAGTCCAGGGGCATAAGTTCACTAGAAGACTGAGATCTACTCATAGGACTATAGAAGTCTGTCCCTTCTCCTCACACCTTACCATTACATTACTAAAGGCTTATTTATGGCAGTCCCTTTTACCTAGTATGTCGCATCTGCATTTCAATAAAAAATTACAAGGCATACTAAAAGGCAAAAATACATAGTTTGAAGAGACTGAACAAACATCAGAACAAGAGTAAAATATAGCAGGAATGCTGGAATTAAAAATCCTATGATTTTAAATTTAAAAAATCCAGGAATTCAAAAATCCCATGATCAATGTGCTAAAGAGTTTAGTGTAAAAAGTAAACAACATGTAAAAACAGATGGATAAGGCAAGCAGAGACAGACATTCTAAGAATCCAAAAAAAAAAAAAAAAGGTTAGAGATTGAAAACACTGTAACAAATATAAGGAATGACTCTGTTTAGCTTATTAATAGACTGGGCATGGTTGACAAAAAAATTTTCTGTACTCGATACAAAAACAGAATCTTACAAAACTGAAAAGAAAAAACAGACTAAAAAAAAAACAGAACAGAATATGGAAGAACAATGGAATAACTACCAAGAGTATAACATACACATAATGGAAATGTCAGAAAGAGAAGAAAGGAAGAAAGGAACAAAAGCAATGTTTGAAGGAATGGAGACCAAGAGTTTCACTCTGATGTCACTAAATCACAGATCTAGGGAGCACAGACGACACCAAGTAGAATATATGCCCCCAAGAAAACAAAAAGTCACAAAAACTCGACCAAATAAAACCCAACAAACAAAACACCCTGGCATATCATAGGAAATAAAAGATAAAGAAAAAAGAATTCTGTAAGAAGTGAAAATTTAAAAAAACACTTTTTCTATAGAGAAGTGTGGGGGCCATAGACTCTTGATCCCCTAAACACTTGCTTAAAAATTGCTGATATGAGGCAGATTGATTAAAAGAGAAAGGACATACAAATTTATCTTCTGTACATACATGAGTCTTCTGTAGGAAAACCCAATTTCCCAATAGGTCACAGAAATTTATATACCATTTTCAGATTACGGAAAGAATGATTGCTAGATTCTGGTAAAACAGGTTATAGGAGGTGGGAGAAGTGTCTGGATGGCAAAGCTGGCCTTGGTATGTACATGAAGCCTCCTTCAGAGAGAATAGATCATACATGTTTCATTTCAGACTTCTAAATGTGTCAGACCCTCAATGTCTCCTGGATTTTGGGAAGGACATAGAAAGAGAAAGGGACATGGCTACATTAATGGAAATTATCTAAAGATCCAAATTTTCCCCATTTACTACAACAGCTTTGCAAAGTCACTTTTGTGGAGATGGCCAAGCAGTAGCCATTTCAAAATATGCCAAATAAATATATTTTGGGGAAAATACTTTAATTTCCTTCAACACTAATCCTATTCATGAGGGCTCTGCCCCAATGACCTATTCACTTCCCAAAGTCTCCACCTCCTAAGACTACTACCTTGGGAGTTATTTCAACATGGAAATTTCGAGAAGACACAAATATTTAGACTTAGCAACATTGTAAGAAATGAGAGAAAATGTAATCCTATGAAGTTCTCAAATCACAAATGGCAAGAAGTGAGGAAGGCAAAAGAGGAACAAAGAACAAGATCAACAAATAGAAAATAGTAAGAAATATGATAGAAATTAATCAGCTATCTCAATTATTACTTGAATATCTATAATCTAGATGCATCAATTAAAAGAAACTGTCAGAATGTATCAAAAAGCCTAGACCTAATTACACGTTGTCTACAAACCCCCACATTATATATAAAGACACATATAGATTACACATTATATATAAAGACACACATAAATTAAAAGGGATAGTGAAAGATATACTACGATTGTACTAATCAAAAGAAAGCAGGAGTAGCCATATTAATTTTAAATATAACATAATTCAGATTGAGGAAAGTTATCAGGGCTAATGAGAGGCATTACATAATAAAGGGACACTCTAAGAGGATGTAACAATTCTTTATGTGTATGTATCTAACAACAGAGCATCAAAAGACGAAAGGCAAATACTGATACAACTTCAAGGGGAAATAGAAGAATACAGTATTATATTTGGAGACTTCAACACCTCTCTATAAAAAATGAACGGATGCAACAGGCAAAAAACCAGTAAAGATTTAGGCTACCTCAACAGCACCTTCAATCAATTGTGTATAATGGACATCTACAGACTACTTTATCCAATGGCAGTGTCAGAGGCGTTTCAATCAGAGTGACTCCACCTTGAACACAGCCAAAGAAAAATGAGGCTGGGCCCTTCTGTGCTGCATTCCCAGGAGATCAGACATTCTTAGTCACAGGAGGTTGACACAAGATACAGCTCACAAAGATCCCACTAATAAAACAAAATATACTGAAAAAGCCAGCCTAAACTTACCAAAATCAAGATGCCAAAAAAAGTGACCTTTGGCCATCCTTGATGCTCATTATACCTTAATTATAATGCATGAGCATGCTAAAAGACACGGTGCCATGACAGGTCACCTATGCCATTTCAATGTCCAGAACGTACCACATGTGGTCTAAAAGGATGAGGAACCATAAGTTCTGAGAAATCCCTGCCCCTTTCCTGGAAAACTTATGAATAATCTATCCCTTGTTTAGTGTATAATCAATAAACAACCATAAAAACAGCCATCCAGCAGACCTGGGGGCTGCTCTCCCTATGGAGTAGCCATTCTTTTGTTTCTTTACTTCTCTAACAAAATCACCATAAATTCTTTCTTGCACGAGAACCAAGAACCCCCTCTTGGGGTCGGGATTGGAATTCCTTTCCAGTAACAACAGCAAGTTACACATTTTTCTCAAGCTCATATGGTATGTTCACCAAGAAAGACCACATACTGGGCTATAAAACACACCTTAAAAATGTAAATGTATTAAAAAATCATACAATGCCTCCTCTCAGCCCGTAAGAGAATTAAACTAAGAAGCAATAACAGAATAGTAGCTAGAAAATCCCCAAATACTTGGAGATTAAACTACACACTTCTCAATAACACATGGATCAAAGAAGAAATCTCAAGCGAAATTGAAAAAAGATTTTGTGGTGCTGGGATAATTGGTTATTCATATGCAGAAGAATTAATCAGGACCCTTCCCTATCACATACACAAAAATTAAGTCATGGTGGATTAAAGACTTAAACGCAAGACATAAAACTATAAAAATCCTAGGAAATATCCTATGAAAATATTTTGTAGGGAATTACCCCATAAAAACATAGGAAATACTCTTTTCAATACTGGCCTTGGCAAATAACTTATGACTAAGTTTTCAAGGAAATTGCAACAAAACCAAAAATTGACAAGTGGGACATAAT
This sequence comes from Cacajao melanocephalus, assembly GCA_963573385.1. Lineage (NCBI taxonomy): Eukaryota > Metazoa > Chordata > Mammalia > Primates > Pitheciidae > Cacajao > Cacajao melanocephalus. The sequence goes on along the minus strand of CAUYLG010072857.1, from coordinate 5,947 downwards.
TAAACTAAAGAGCTTCTGTACAGAAAGAGAAATTATCAAGGGCACAAACAGACAACCTATAGAATGGGAGAAAATATTTGCAAACTGTGGATCCAATAAATGTCTAAGATCCAGAATCCATAAGGAACTTAAATCAATAATCAAAAATACAACCCCAGTAGAAAGTGGGCAAATGACATGAACAGACATGTTTCAAAAGAAGACATACAGGTGGCCAAGAAACATATGAAAAAACGCTCATCATCACTATTCATCAGAGAAATGCAAATCAAAACCACAATAAGATTCCATCTCACACAAGTAAGAATGGGTTTTGTTAAAATGTAAAAAAATAACAGATGTTGGCAAGTCTGTGGAGTAAAGGAAACACTTATACACTGTTGGTGGGAATGTAAATTAGTATAGCCACTGTGAAAAGCATTTTGGAGATTTCTCAAAGAAGGAAAAGCTGAACTACCATTTAACCCAGCAATCCCATTACTAGGTACATAATCAAAGGAAAATAAATCATTCTGCCACAAACACATAGGCACCCATATGTTCATCACAGTGCTATGGACAATAGCAAAAATATGGAATAAACCCAGGTTCCCATCAATGGGAAACTGGATAAAGAAAATGTGGTACATATATACCATGAAATACTTTGCAACCCTGAAAAAGAATGAAATCATGGCTTTTGCAGCAACATGGATGCAGCTGGAAACCATTATCCTAGGTGAACTAAGAGAAACAGAAAACAGTTCTCACTTATAACTGGGAGCTAAACATTAGGTATACATGAACATAAATGTAAGAACAGTAAACAATGGGGAATGCAAAAGGGAGGAGGAGTAGGGGCACAAGGGTTGAAGAATTATTGGGTGCTATGCTCATTACCTGGGTGATGGATTCATTCATACTCCAAACCTCGGCATCATGCAATATGCCTTTGTAACAAACCTGTATATGTACCCCAGATTCTAAAATAATACTTGAAAACAATAAAAATAAAATAAAATTTGTACATATGATTTTATCTCAATAAAGATGTTTTTAAATTAAAAAATAAAAAAGATTTTGAACTAAATAAAAACAGAAATATAACTATATTTGTAGAATACAGTCGAAACTGGGCTTAGAGGAAAATGTATGGCATTGAGTGCATATAAAAACAAAAAGAAAGTAACAAAACCAATAATATAGGCTTTCTACTTTAGAAAACTGGAAAAATAGGGCAAATCAGATCCAAAGTAAAAGAAATGGAAAAAAAACCAGTAAAAATGAATAAACTTGAAAATTGCAAGTTAATAAAGAAAATCAACGAAAGCTGATAATTTGAAAAGAGCAATAAAATCAATCAATCTCAAGCTAGGCTACTTGGAAAAAAAAGTGAAGACACAAATAACTACTATCAGAAATTAAAAATAAAACATCATTATAAAGCCTATGTATATAAAAAGATAAAAAATATTATGAACAATACTATGTCCCCAAATTTGAGAACCTAGATCAAATGGATCAATCCTTGAAAGACACAATCTGCCAAAATTTATACAAAAAGAAACAGATAACACAAGTAGTCTTATATCTAGTAAACGCATTGAATCAATAATTAACACATTTCCCAAACAGAAATCACCAGGTCCAGATGGGTTCAATGGTGAATTCTACTAAATATATAAAAAAGAAATTATACAAAAAATATACACCAATATCTTTTATGAATTTGATGAAAAAATACTCAATAAAATATTAGCAAATCAAATTCAGTAAGGTAGAGAATTATACACAACCACCTAGTGAGATTTCTCCTAGGTGTGCAAGGCTGGTTCAACATTCAAAAATCAACTAATGTAACCCATTATATCAACAGCATAAAGAAGAAAAATCACATGATCATATCAACAGATCCGGAAAAAGCACTTGACAAAATCCAGTACCCATTCATGATAAACACTCTCAGCAAACTAGAAATAGAGAGGAACTTCCTCAACTTGATTTTTAAAAATATTAAATAAAAACTTACAGCAAACATCATACTTAGGAGAAACTCAAAGCTTTCCTGCTAAGATCAGGAACAAAGCAAAAATTGTCCCTCTCACCACCGCTTTTCAACATTGTACTGGAAGTTCTAGCTTATGCAATAAAACAACGAAAGAAAATAAAAGGTATACAAATTGGGAAGAAAGAGATAAAACTGTCTTCATTCACAGATGACATGGTCATCAATGAAGAAAATCAGAATGAAGTGACAACAACAACAACAACAACAACAACAACAATAACAAAGATTCCTGGAATTAACAAGTGATATAGGATACAAAGTCAATATGCAAAAGTCAATCCCTTTCCTATATACCAGCAATGAACAAGTAGAATTTGGAGTTAAAAACACATTACTACTCCCCAAAATGAAATATATAGGTATAAATATATTTACATTAATATATCCCAAAATGAAATATAGAGGTATAAATATAATTATATTAATGCACCCCAAAATGAAATACATAGGAATAAGTCTAACAAAATATGTACAGATCTATGTAAGGAAACCTATAAAACTCTGATGAAATAAATCAAAAGAAGAATATAATACATAGAAAGACAGTCTATATTCATGGATAGAAACACTCAATATTGACAGGATGACAGCTCTTCCCAACTCGATCTATAGACTTATTGTACCGCTAATCAAAATCCCAGAAAGTGATTTTGTGGATATCAACAAAAAAAAGTTGATAAAGTTTACATGAAAAGGTAAAAGGTCTAGAATAGCCAACTCAATATTGAAGAAGAATAATGTCAGAGGATTGATACTATCGAATTTCAAGACTTAATATAAAGCTACAGTAATCAAGATAGTGTAGGCCAGGCATGATAGCTTAGGCCTGTAATTGCAGTACTTTGGAAGGCTGAGGTGGATGGATCACTTGAACTCAGGAGTTTGAGACCAGCCTGGCCAACATGGTGACACTCTGGCACTACAAAAAATACAAAAATTAGCTGGGTATGATGGCTTGTGCCTGTAGTCCCAGCTACTTGGGAGGCTGAAGTGTGAGGATCACTTGAGCCCCAGAGGTTGAAGCTGCAGTGAGCCATGATCACGCCACTGCATTCCAGGCTGGGTGACAGAGTGAGACCCTGTACCAAAGAAATAAAAAGATAGTGTGACATTGCTGTAATAACATACAAATAGATCAACAGAACAGAATAGAATGCCAAGAAATAGACAGACTCATACAAATATAGTTGACTGACATTTAACAAAAGAACAAAAAATACAGTGAAACAAATACAGTGTTTTGAACAAATGATGTGGGAACAATTAGATATCTGCGTGTCAAAAAATAAATTTAGACACAGACCTTACACCCTTCACAAAATTTAACCCAAAATGAATCACAGACCTAAATGAAATGTAAAATACAAAATTATAAAACTCCTAGAAGATAACATAGGCAAAAGGCTAGATAATCTTTGATATGGCCATGGCTTTTATATATAACATCAAAGGCACGATTCATGAAAGGAACTACTGACAACTTGGACTTGATTAAAATTTAAAACTTCTGCTCTGTAAAAAGCAATGTTGGCCAGGCATGGTGGCTCATCCCTGTAATCCCAGCACTTCGGGAAGCTGAGGTGGGCAGATCAGCTGAGGTCAGGAGTTTGAAATCAGACTGGCCAACATGGTAAAACCCTATCTCCACTAAAAATAAAAGAATTAGCTGGGCGTGGTGGTGCACACCTGTAGTCCCAGCTACTTGGGAGGCTGAGGCAAGAGAATTGCTTGAACAGAGAAGGCAGACAGTGCATTAGCTGAGATTGCACCATTGCACTTCAGCCTGAGTGACTCAAAAATTAAAAAATTTTAAAAAGCAAAAAAATGATGATAACAGAATGGAAAGACAAGCCACAGACTTGGAGAATGTATTTGCAAAAGGCAAATCTGAAAAAGGGCTGTTATTCAAAATATAGAAACATCTCTTAAAACTTCACGATACAAAAATGAACACCCTGATTAAAAAGTAGGCAAAGGACCTGAACCAACACTTCATCAAAGACTAGATGCAGATGGCAAATAATACAAAAATATGTTCAACATCATATTTCATTAGGGAACTGCAAATTAAAACAATGAGATACCACTACATATCTATTAGATTGGCCAAAATCCAGACACTGACAACGTAAAATTCTGGTGAGGATGTAGAGTAGCAGGAACTCTCATTTATCACTGGTGGAAATGCAAAATGTTAAAGCCATTCTGCAAAACAGTCCAGTAGTTTCTTACAAAATTAAACATACCTTTACATAAAATCTAGCAATTATGCTCTTTGGTACTTACCAAAATGAATTGAAAATGTCTGTTCAATAAAACCCTTCACATGGATGTATATAGCAGCTTTATTCATAAATGGCAAAACTTGGAAGCAACCAATATATCCTTTAGTAGATGAGTGGATAAATAAATGGTGATACATCCAGACATTGAAATATTATTCAGCACTAAGATGAACTGAGATATCAAGCCATGAAAAGACCTGGAAGAACTTAAATGCATATTACTAAGTGAAAGAAGCCCATTTGAAAAGGCTATATACTATATGAGTCCAACTACATGACATTCTGAAAAAGGCAAAATTATTTAGACAAAAAGATTAGTGGTATCCAGAAGTTAGGAGGGCTGGAAGGGATTAACAGGCAGAGTACAGAGAATTTTTAGGGCAGTAAAACTATTCTGTGAGATACTACAATGGTAGACACATGCCATTATACATTTGTACCAATAGAATGCACAACACCAAGAATGAATGAACTTGGGGTAATGATGTGTAAATGTAGATTCACAGATTATAAAGAACGTACCACTCTGGTATGGAATACTGATAGTTGAGGAGGGTGCGTGTGTGGGAGGATGGGGGTACACGGGTATTTTCTGTACTTTCAGTTCAATATTGCTATTAACCTTAAAAACGGTGTAATAAAGTTTTTTTAAAGGGGTCCATCTCAAAAGACCACACATGTTTCCATTTATATGAAATATCCAGAATATGTAAACATGTATACAGAGAAAGTGGATCAGTGGTTGCCTCTGCCTGGGGGTGAAGGGTGGGGATTTGAAAAGTTATGGTTGAGAGATATGAGCTTTCTTTTTGACATGATAAAATATTCTATAACTATTGCAATGAAAGTACAGCTAAGCCACGGAATTTTATACTTTAAGTGGATACACTGCATGGTATGGGAATCACATCTCAAGAAAACAATTAAAAAATACCTAAGGCAGCATGAATAAAAGTAAAGCTATCATCAGCAGACACCATTTTTTCTCCTCATTTGACATGATTTATTTATTTATTGCATTTACCCCTATTTTTGACTTCAGTCCCCTTTTGCAAGATGCACTCATAAACCTTGATCCTGTCAGCCTTTGTCAAACAAAACAAGCCAAAATTATAAACTGCAGCTCTTTCCACCAGTCAACATCTGCCTCAGCTTCCCAGAGGTGAGAGGTTTTTAAATTTGCAAATCACAGACGTAAGTAAATATCTGTTATGGATATTTAAAATTTGGAGGAACTAAAGGAATTATAAGCAACATCAAATAAATTATTACTGACACTCCTTTTTTTCTTTTTTTAATATACATTTTATTGCACTTTAGGTTCTAAGGTACATGTGCAGAACATGCAGGATTGTTGCACAGGTACATACACAGCAATGTGGTTTGCTGCCTCCATCCCCCCGTCATCTATATCTGGCATTTCTCCCTGTGTTATCCCTCCCCAACCTCCCTACCCACCGCTGTCCCTCCCCATTCCCCCCAACAGACCCCAGTGTGTGATGCTCCCCTCCCTGTGTCCATGTGTTCTCACTGTTCAACACCTGCCTATGAGTGAGAACATGCAGTGTTTGATTTTCTGTTCTTGTGTCAGTTTGCTGAGAATGATGGTTTCCAG